>WNWK01006552.1:0-67500 GCA_009830355.1 Cherax destructor
GGGTGGGGGGGGGGGGGGGAAGGTGGGGAGGTCTTTTCAAGCGCTGGGGTGTAATGGCACATCAGCTGGCCTCCTGAATAAACCTTTTTTTTTTTTCCTTTCATATTTTTTACCTCTTTGTATATTTCCCCCCTTTTTTTTTTTGTTGCTGCTTCCCCGGTTCTGACCCCCCCCCCCCTCCCTCTCTCTCTCTCTCTCTCTCTCTCCCCCCTCTTTTTCTCTTCTCTCTTTTCTCTCCTCCCTCTCCCTTTCCCTCTCTTCCCCCCTTTTTTTTTAATTTTTCCTAATATATTTTTGTCTTATTCCCCTTCTTCTTCCTTCACTAAAGCTGCCTGATGTGACAGTCACAGGTGACTGTCAACAGGGACTGACAGTCACACTTTTTCAATCACAGGTGACTGACAGTCACAGGTGACAGTACAGGTGACTGACAGTCACAGGTGACAGTCACAGGTGACTGCTCTAAGTCTTCCTTTAAGGCATAATTCTTTCCCCGTTTCTTTCCTTCCTTCCTTTTTTCTCTCCTTCCCTCCCACCCTCTCTCTCTCCATCCCTCCTTCCTTCCTTCCTTTTCCTTTTCTTACTCCCTTCTTTCCCCTCCCTACTAATTATATACTTCGCCTCTTACAGCTTTTTGTTTGTCTCACGTGAAGTTGAGTAGACGAGATATTCACGGTCGTTGTCTTTGATGCCACGGACCACCTGAGGGACACACGGACCTCCTGAGGGACACACGACCTCCGAGGGACACACGGACCTCCTGAGGGACACACGGACCTCCTGAGGGACACACGGACCTCCTGGGAAAGAGACACGGTCGTTGGGTCTTTGATGCCACGGACCACCTGAGGGACACACGGACCTCCTGAGGGACACACGGACCACCTGAGGGACACACGGGCCTCCTGAATGAGACACGGTCGTTGTCTTTGATGCCCGGACCCCTGAGGGACACACGGACCTCCTGAGGGACACACGGACCTCCTGAGGGACACACGGACCTCCTGAATGAGACACGGTCGTTGTCTTTGATGCCACGGACCACCTGGGGACACACGGACCTCCTGAGGGACACACGGCCACCTGAGGGACAACGGACCTCCTGAATGAGAACGGTCGTTGTCTTTGATGCCACGGACCACCTGAGGGACAAGGACCTCCTGAGAGACACACGGACCCCTGAGGGACACACGGATCCCCCTGAATGAGACACGGTCGTTGTCTTTGATGCCACGGACCACCTGAGGGACCCCACGGACCACCTGAGGGACACACGGACCTCCTGAGGGACACACGGACCTCCTGAATGAGACACGGTCGTTGTCTTTGATGCCACGGACCACCTGAGGGACACACGGACCCCCCTGAGTGAGACACGGTCGTTATCTTTGATGCCACGGACCACCTGAGGGCACCGGACTCTCCTGAGTGAGACACGGTCGTTGTCTTTGATGCCACGGACCACCTGAGGGACACACGGACCTCCTGAGTGAGACACGGTCGTTGTCTTTGATGCCACGGACCACCTGAGGGACACACGTACCTCCTGAGTGAGACACGGTCGTTGTCTTTGATGCCACGGACCACCTGAGGGACACACGGACTCTGAGTGAGACACGGTCGTTGTCTTTGATGCCACGGACCACCTGAGGGACACACGACCTCCTGAGTGAGACACGGGCGTTGTCTTTGATGCCACGGACCACCTGAAGGACACAGACCTCCTGAATGAGACACGGTCGTTGTCTTTGATGCCACGGACCACCTGAGGGACACACGTACCTCCTGAGTGAGACACGGTCGTTGTCTTTGATGCCACGGACCACCTGAGGGACACACGGACCTCCTGAGTGAGACACTGTCGTTGTCGTTGATGCCACGGACCACCTGAGGGACACACGGACCTCCTGAGTGAGACACGGTCGTTGTCTTTGATGCCACGGACCACCTGAGGGACACACAGACCTTATGAAGGAAACACGGACCTCATAGGGAAGATACAGAAGTCGCCCCTACTATCACGAACCTCCTGACGATGACGCAGACGAAATCCTTCATGTCGGGGACTTCGTGAATGCCACACGGCTCTATGCACTTTCGTGATTTCTCTCGGAAACGGATGGAATTTTTCTATTTTTTTTCAATGCGGTTTTTTTTTTTTGCCTGTTGTGATACCAGCCGCTTACCGTGACCTTATTACAATCCATCTTAATGTTGCTTGATTTCCTCTTTCACAGAGTCCACACCCGCGTCAGGAAACACTTGTCCTGTTTCCTCTAACCTAACCTAACCTTAACCTAACCTAACCTAACCTAACCTAACCTAACATAACCTAACCTAACCTAACCTAACCTAACCTAACCAACCTAACCAACCTAACCTAACCTAACCTAATCTAACCTTAACCTAACCTAACCTTAACCTAACCTAACCTTAACCTAACCTAATCACGGACCTCCAGAAGTGGACTCTCTCGATTTCATCTTCATTCATCCTCTAACTACTCTTCCCATACATACATACACACAAAACATATATACACACACACATACACAGTGGAGGCAGGAACCATACATAGCTTTAAGACGAGGTATGATAAAGCTCACGGAGCAGGGAGAGAGAGGACCTAGTAGCGATCAGTGAAGAGGCGGGGCCTGGAGCTGAGTATCGACCCCTGCAACCACAAATAGGTGAGTACACACATAATCAAGTAACATATCGGCCACAAACGACGATGCGTTAGGGTGAATGTTTTTTTTTTTTAATTTAATATCTTAACAATGTCTCAGGTTGCAATTTATTGCAGGACTTGTGCACTCAGATGAGATTACTCCCTGGTGTGTGTGTGCTCACCTAGTTGTGGTTGCAGGGGTCGAGTCACAGTTCCTGGCCCCGCCTCTTCACTGGCCGCTACTGAGTCACTCTCCCTGCACCATGAGCTTTATCATACCTCTTCTGTAACACAGATTCCACCTCGGTGAAGTAGTGACTAAAAAAAAATACATTATCCAATCCAACCGATTTGTTGTGTATTTGAAAGTTGAGTGATCGTCTTTATTTATGTCTTCTGTAGCCCATAAATCCAGTTATATTTTATCATTACAGAATGCTGAAGCAATCTTCTATTTATTACCGTATGCATTGGCTAAATAAATCCCTTTTGTTGGTATTTAAGAAAAAAGTGACATGTGATAGGAACTAGTCACTAAGATGTTAGGAGGAATTCGTTGTCCACGAAGTGTCTGTGGGAAAACAGTCAAGTTGATTAATATAAGACGCTGCTATCCCTCCTCTGCCTCTCCTTATCTCATCATCCCCGCCTGTCCTTCCCATCCCTCCCAACTAATTCATCTCCTCCTCCTGATGGAATAGGCTGTCCCAAGAGATGGGAATTCCAAAGTGATAGTAACTCCCAGTGTAGTAATATTATAAGTTCTAGGAGAACTAATAATAGGCAGAATAAGGTAGATATTGGAAAGCCAGTGGCACTAGGTGACAAGGACAGTAATAGGTATAGTGGAAAAACAGAAATGAGCAGGAAGGGTAAAGAGAAAGGAGGGTCTTTAAATGTATATTACACCAATAGTCGTAGTGCTAGGAATAAGATGGACGAGTTGAGATTAGTTGCAAGTACAGGTAATATTGATGTTTTTGCAATAACTGAGACATGGTTTAATATGAAAAATCGGGACATGCCTGCCGAATGTCACATTCAGGGGTTTAAATTGTTCCAAGTAGACAGAAGTATCGGGAAGGGGGTTGGGGTGGCACTCTATGTGCGTGATCATTTAAATTGTTGCATAAAAACAGGCATAAAGTCTGAAATAATACATACAGAGTCTGTCTGGATAGAATTTTCAGAGGTGTGTGAAAAATTGATTTTAGGCGTGATTTACCGTCCTCCAAACTTAGATAGGGAACAAGAGAGACTACTTTGGGAGGAAATTAAGGCCACAAGGCATGATAACGTAGTAATTCTAGGGGACTTTATCTTTAGTCAGATTGATTTGAATTTCTTGACAAGGAATTTAGAATTTAACGACTTTTTAGAAGTTGTTCAGGATTGTTTTTTGAAGCAGTTTGTACAGAACCTACAAGGGGAAATAACCTACTTGACTTGGTTCTGGCAAACAAGAATCCTTGTTAATAATTTAGAAATTACAGAGGAACTCTGCACAAGCGACCACAAGTCAATTACCTTTAGCATTGAATGGATGTATGGTAATAGGGATAATTCAGTAACAGTCCCAGACTTTCGCTTAGCAGATTATAATGGGCTTAGAGAAAACTTATCAACTGTGGACTGGGGTAACGAAGAGAGCTATCAATATGACAGCTTTCTTAACACTATACAGGCTGCCCAAAGAACATTTATCCCATATAAAGAAATTAGATCAAGTAGAAATGACCCAAAATGGATGAATAATAGGCTCAAATATCTTTTAGGGCAGAAGAAAGGAATTTATAGGCGCATAAAAAGAGGTGATGGTCATCTTATAAATCAGTATACTGACATTAAGAGGGACATTAAAAAGGGGATAAGAAAAGCTAAACGGGACTATGAAATAAAGTTGCTAGGGATTCAAAAGTAACCCAAAAGTTTTTCCAGGTTTATAGAACAAAAGTTAGGGATAAGATAGGTCCCCTTAAAAATAACTTTGGGCATCTTACTGACAAGGAGAATGATATGTGCTCAATTTTTAATAATTATTTTCTCTCGGTTTTCACACAGGAAGACATTAATAATATCCCAGTAATTAATTTTTTTAGTGTCCCTGAGGAAGATAAATTATGTAATATCACAGTCACTAGCGAAATGGTTATGAAACAAATAGACCGTCTGAAACAAAATAAATCGCCGGGTCCTGATGAACTTTTTGCAATAATAGGCTCAATTATCTTTTAGGGCAGAAGAAAGGAATTTATAGGCGCATATATATAGAATTTATAGGCGCATGTATAGAACAAAAGTTAGAGATAAGATAGGTCCCCTTAAAAATAATTATGGGTATCTTACTGACAAAGAGAATGAAATGTGCTCTATTTTTAATAATTATTTTCTCTCGGTTTTCACTCAGGAAGACACTAATAATATCCCAAGAATTAGGTATTTTAGTGGGCCTGAAGAAGATAAATTATGTAGTATCACAGTCACTAGCGAAAAGGTTATCAAACAGATAGACCTTTTTGAAGCAAAATAAATCGCCAGGCCCTGATGAGCTTTTTTCAAGGGTTCTTAGGAATGCAAAATAGAACTCTGTGAACCCTTAACTAACATTTTTAACCTATCTCTTCAAACAGGTGTAGTGCCGGATACGTGGAAGATGGCTAATGTAATTCCTATTTTTAAAGCAGGGGACAAGTCGTTACCATCAAATTACCGCCCAATAAGTCTAACATCAATTGTAGGCAAATTACTAGAGTCGATTATAGCTGATAACATAAGAAGCCATCTCGATAGGCATAATTTGATTAATGATACTCAGCATGGATTCACCAGGGGCCGTTCCTGCCTAACTAATTTATTAACTTTTTCAGTAAGGCTTTTGAGGCAGTTGATAATGATAAAGAATTCGATATTGTTTATTTGGATTTTAGTAAGGCTTTTGATAGAGTACCACATCAGAGACTGTTAAAGAAAGTGGCTGCTCATGGCATTGGGGAAAAGTGTTGTCATGGATCGAGTCATGGCTCACCAATAGGAAGCAGAGGGTGTGCATAAATGGGGTTAAATCGAGTGGGGATCTGTAACAAGTGGCGTTCCTCAGGGATCGGTTTTGGGCCCGTTGTTGTTTATAATATATATAAATGACCTTGACGAGGGAATTTCTAGTGATATGAGCAAATTCGCTGATGACACGAAGATAGGTAGGATAATCGATTCAGACGTAGATGTCAGTGAACTACAGGAGGATTTAGACAAACTCAATTCCTGGTCAGAAAAATGGCAGATGCAGTTCAATGTAGATAAATGCAAAGTTCTAAAGCTCGGGAGTGTCCATAACCCAAGCACTTATAAGTTAAATAACGTAGAACTTAGCCATACAGATTGCGAGAAAGCCTTGGGGGTGATGGTAAGCAGCAACCTTAAACCAAGACAACAATGCCTAAGCGTACGTAATAAGGCAAATAGATTACTGGGATTTATATAAAGAAGTGTTAGCAACAGAAGTCCAGAGGTTATATTACAGCTTTATACATCATTAGTAAGGCCTCACCTAGATTACGCAGCTCAGTTCTGGTCTCCATATTACAGAATGGACATAAATTCGTTAGAAAACATTCAGCGTAGAATGACTAAATTAATACATAGCATTAGAAATCTTCCTTACGAAGAAAGATTGAAGACCCTTAAATTACATTCACTTGTAAGACGTAGAATGAGGAGACATGATCGAGGTATACAAGTGGAAAATGGGTATTAAAAAGGGGATATAAATAAGGTCTTGAGGGGATCCTCCAAGAGAGAACCCGCAATAATGGATTCAAGTTAGATAAGTTTAGATTTAGAAAGGATATAGGAAAGTATTGGTTTGGAAATAGGGTAGTTGATGAGTGGAACAGTCTGCCTAGTAGGGTTATTGAAGCAAGGACCTTGGGTAGTTTTAAATTTAGGTTGGATAAATTTATGAGTGAAAGGGGTTGGATTTGAGTGGGAATTGCACATGAGTAAATAAAATTATCAAAGCTTATTTCTTGGGTAGCATTGAAAATTAGGTTGAACAAATATTCTGTTAGTGGGATGGAATGTGAAGGACCTGCCTAGAATGGGCCAACAGGCCTGCTGCAGTGTTCCTCCTTTCTTATGTTCTTATGTTCTTATTCCCGAGCTTTAGAACTTTGCATTTATCTACATTGAACTGCATCTGCCATTTTTCTGAACAGGAATTGAGTTTGTCTAAATCCTCCTGAAGTTCCGTGACATCTACGTCTGAATCGATTATCCTACCTATCTTCGTGTCATCAGCGAATTTGCTCATATCACTAGTAATTCCCTCGTCAAGGTCATTTATATATATTATAAACAACAACGGGCCCAAAACCGATCCCTGTGGAACGCCACTTGTTACAGATCCCCACTCAGATTTAACCCCATTAATGCACACCCTCTGCTTCCTATTGGTGAGCCATGACTCGATCCATGAAAACACTTTTCCTCCAATGCCGTGAGCAGCCACTTTCTTTAACAGTCTCTGATGTGGTACTCTATCAAAAGCCTTACTAAAATCCAAATAAACAATATCGAATTCTTTATCATGATCAACTGCCTCAAAAGCCTTACTGAAAAAGTTAATAAATTAGTTAGGCAGGAAACCCGCCCCTGGTGAATCCATGTTGAGTATCATTAATCAAATTATGCCTATCGAGATGGCTTCTTATGTTATCAGCTATAATCGACTCTAATAATTTGCCTACAATTGAATTTAGACTTATTGGGCGGTAATTTGATGGTAACGACTTGTCCCCTGCTTTAAAATAGGAATTACATTAGCCATCTTCCACGTATCAGACACTACACCTGTTTGAAGAGATAGGGTAAAAATGTTAGTTAAGGGTTCACAGAGTTCAATTTTGCATTCCTTAAGAACCCTTGAAAAAAGCTCATCAGGGCCTGGCGATTTATTTTGCTTCAAACGGTCTATCTGTTTGATAACCATTTCGCTAGTGACTGTGATACTACATAATTTATCTTCTTCAGGCCCACTAAAATACCTAATTCTTGGGATATTATTAGTGTCTTCCTGAGTGAAAACCGAGAGAAAATAATTATTAAAAATAGAGCACATTTCATTCTCTTTGTCAGTAAGATACCCATAATTATTTTTAAGGGGACCTATCTTATCTCTAACTTTTGTTCTATACACCTGGAAAAAACTTTTGGGTTAGTTTTCGAATCCCTAGCAACTTTAATTTCGTAGTCCCGCTTAGCTTTTCTTTTTAACGTCCCTCTTAATGTCAATATACTGATTCGTAAGATGACCCTCACCTCTTTTGATACGCCTATAAATTCCTTTCTTCTGCCCTAAAAGATATTTGAGCCTATTATTCATCCATTTTGGGTCATTTCTATTCGATCTAATTTCTTTATATGGGATAAATGTTCTTTGGGCAGCATGTATAGTGTTCAGAAAACTGTCATATTGATAGCTCTCTTCATTACCCCAGTCCACAGATGATAAGTGTTCTCTAAGTCCATTGTAATTCAAGCGAAAATCTGGGACCGTTACTGAGTTATTCCTACTATGAAACTTCATTCAATGCCAAGGTAATGATTTGTGGTCGCTGGAGTTCCTCTTAATTTCTAAATTTTACAGGGTTTCCTGTTTGCCAGAATAAGTCAAGATTATTTCTCCTAGTTCTGTCCATTAATGCTTCAAAACAATCTGAACTACTTCAAGAAATCGTTAGATTCTAGATTCCCAGTAATCTAAATATTCAATCAATTTGACTAAAGTTGAAGTCACCAGAATAATACGTTATCGTGCATTGTGGCCTTAACAATTTCCTCCCATAAGTAGATCTACCCTTGGTCCCTAATCTAAGTTTGGGACGAGTATATCACACCTAAAATCCATTTTTCATGCCCCTCTGAAAATTCTATCCAGACAGACTCTGTATGTGTTAATTCAGGCAGACTGTTCCACTCATCAACTACCCTATTTCCAAACCAATACTTTCCTATATCCTTTCTAAATCTAAACTTATCTAACTTGAATCCATTATTGCGGGTTCTCTCTTGGAAGATATCCTCAAGACCTTATTTATATTCCCTTTGTTAATACCCATTTTCCACTTGTATACCTCGATCATGTCTCCCTCATTCTACGTCTTACAAGTGAATGTAATTTTAGGGTCTTCAATCTTTCTTCGTAAGGAAGATTTCTAATGCTATGTATTAATTTAGTCATTCTACGCTGAATGTTTTCTAACGAATTTATGTCCATTCTGTAATATGGAGACCAGAACTGAGCTGCGTAATCTAGGTGAGGCCTTACTAATGATGTATAAAGCTGTAATATAACCTCTGGACTTCTGTTGCTAACACTTCTTGATATAAATCCCAGTAATCTATTTGCCTTATTACGTACGCTTAGGCATTGCTGTCTTGGTTTAAGGTTGCTGCTTACCATCACCCCAAGTCCTTCTCGCAATCTGTATGGCTAAGTTCTACGTTATTTAACTTATAAGTGCTTGGGTTATGGACACTCCCGAGCTTCAGAACCTTGCATTTATCTACATTGAACTGCATCTGCCACTTTTCTGACCACGAATTAAGTTTGTCTAAATCTTCCTGAAGTTCTATGACATCTATGTTTGAATCAATTATCCTACCTATCTTCGTGTCGTCGGCGAATTTGCTCATATCACTAGTAATTCCCTCATCAAGGTCATTGATATATATTATAAATAACAATGGGCCTAAGACTGATCCCTGTGGAACACCACTTGTTACAAGTCCCCATTCGATTTAACCCCATTTATGCACACTCTCTGCTTCCTATTGGTGAGCCATGACTCGATCCATGACAGCACTTTTCCCCAATGCCATGAGCTGCCACTTTCTTTAACAGTCTCTGGTGCGGTACTCTATCAAAAGCCTTACTAAAGTCTAAATAAACAATATCGAATTCTTTATCGTGATCAACAGCCTCAAAAGCTTTACTGAAGAAGGTTAATAAATTAGATAGGCAGAAACGGCCCCTCGTGAATCCATGCTGGGTATCATTAATCAAATTATGGTTATCTAGATGGCTTCTAATAATATCAGCTATAATTGACTCTAGTAATTTGCCTACAATTGAGGTCAGGCTTATTGGGCGGTAGTTTGACGGTAGTGACTTGTCCCCTGCTTTAAAAATAGGAATTACATTAGCCATTACATTAAGAGGGACATTAAAAAGGGTATAAGAAAAAATAAACAGAACTATGAAATTAAAGTTGCTAGGGATTCAAAACCTAACCCAAAAAGTTTTTTCCAGGTTTATAGAACAAAAGTTAGGGATAAGAAAGGTCCCCTTAAAATAACTCTGGGCATCTTACTGACAAGGAGAATGATATGTGCTCTATTTTTAATAATTATTTTCTCTCGGTTTTCACACAGGAAGACACTAATAATATCCAAGTAATTAATTTTTTTTTAGTGTCCCAGAAGAAGATAAATTATGTAATATCACAGTCACTAGCGAAATGGTTATGAAACAACTAGACCGTCTGAAACAAAATAAATCGCCGGGTCCTGATGAACTTTTTGCAAGGGTTCTTAAGGAATGCAAAATGGAACTCTGTGAACCAATATCTAACATTTTTAATTTATCTCTTCAAACAGGTGTAGTGTCTGATATGTAGAAGATGGCTAATGTAATTCCTAGTTTTTAAAGCAGGGGACAAGTCACTACCGTCAAATTACCGCCCAATAAGCCTGACCTCAATTGTAGGCAAATTACTAGAGTCAATTATAGCTGATATTATTAGAAGCCATCTAGATAACCATAATTTGATTAATGATACTCAGCATGGATTCACGAGGGGCCGTTCCTGCCTATCTAATTTATTAACCTTCTTCAGTAAAGCTTTTGAGGCTGTTGATCACGATAAAGAATTCGATATTGTTTATTTAGATTTTAGTAAGGCTTTTGATAGAGTACCGCACCAAAGACTGTTAAAGAAAGTGGCAGCTCATGGCATTGGGGGAAAAGTGCTGTCATGGATCGAGTCATGGCTCACCAATAGGAAGCAGAGAGTGTGCATAAATGGGGTTAACTCCGAGTGGGGATCTGTAACAAGTGGTGTTCCACAGGGATCAGTCTTAGGCCTGTTGTTGTTTATAATATATATCAATGACCTTGATGAGGGAATTACTAGTGATATGAGCAAATTCGCCGATGACACGAAGATAGGTAGGATAATTGATTCTAACGTAGATGTCAGGGCACTTCAGGAGGATTTAGACAGACTCAATTCCTGGTCAGAAAAGTGGCAGATGCAGTTCAATGTAGATAAATGCAAGGTTCTGAAGCTCGGGAGTGTCCATAACCCAAGCACTTATAAGTTAAATAACGTAGAACTTAGCCATACAGATTGCGAAAAGGACTTGGGGGTTATGGTAAGCAGCAACCTTAAACCAAGACAGCAATGCCTAAGCGTACGTAATAAGGCAAAAGATTACTGGGATTTATATCAAGAAGTGTAAGCAACAGAAGTCCAGAGGTTATATTACAGCTTTATACATCATTAGTAAGGTCTCACCTAGATTACGCAGCTCAGTTATGGTCTCCATATTACAGAATGGATATTAATTCGTTAGAAAACATTCAGCGTAGAATGACTAAATTAATACATAGCATTAGAAATCTTCCGTATGAAGAAAGATTGAAGACCCTTAAATTACATTCACTTGTAAGACGAAGAATGAGGGAGACATGATCGAGGTATACAAGTGGAAAATGGGTATTAACAAAGGGGATATAAATAAGGTCTTGAGGATATCTCTCCAAGAGAGAACCCGTAATAATGGATTCAAATTAGATAAGTTTAGATTTAGAAAGGATATAGGAAAGTATTAGTTTGGAAATAGGGTAGTTGATGAGTGGAACAGTCTGCCTAGTAGGGTTATTGAAGCTAGGACCTTGGGTAGTTTCAAATTTAGGTTGGATAAATTCATGAGTGAGAGGGGTTGGATTTGAGTGGGAATTGCACATTAGTAAATAGAATTATCAAAGCTTATTTCTTGGGTAGCATTTAAGATTGGGTTGAACAAATATTCTGTTAGTGGGATGGAATGTGAAGGACCTGCCTAGTATGGGCCAACAGGCCTGCTGCAGTGTTCCTCCTTTCTTATGTTCTTATATTCTTATATTGGACGAAAACCTTTGAAACTGATGTAGCTGACGAACCTGTAATGGAATACTTGACGATATCCTCACTGAAGTCTCCAGCTCAGACTAACACATTTCAGCACCTTGTCTGAGCCTAATCTTGTGTGACAAAAAATGACAGGAAAATATTTCTCCCTACTGCGCCTGGTCCCAGACCGGGCCGCGGGAGCGTTGACCCCCGGAACTCTCTCCAGGTAAACTCTCCAGGTAAACTGTTATACAAAATAGGGTAGCAACACACTGATCTACGTTTCTGTTTGTTTACATAACTAATAGCGAGGAAAACAACAGCGTAACGTAACGGCTTCTGTTAATGTGGTGCTTGTGTTAACATCTTTGATAACAGTGAATACTGTCTGTTCCATCTACTGAAAGGAAAATACGAGGCAGAGAATGACACAGTGCCAGACACACGAGACAGGAAATGTTCCAATACGTGATACACGAGATAGGGAATGGCATAGTATCTGATACACGAGACAGATGACTGTGCCTGATACACGAGACAGATGACTGTGCCTGATACACGAGATGGAAGACAGTGCCTGATATACGAGATGGTAGACAATGCCTGATATACGAGATGGAAGACAATGCCTGATACACGAGATGGGAGACAGCACCTGATACACAAGACAGGGTAGCACAAGGGGAGACAGAACGCTATCAAACATTAACACGCTGGGGCATAAGATGGTAGAAGGAAATGGTTTCTTTCCTGCAGGAAATACAGCATTTTTCCCCCTGACTGAGTTATAGTTTCTGCCTTTACACACACGAATAGTCTGGAAAGTGAAATAGTGGAGGCAGGAACCATACATAGTTTTAAGACGAGGAGAGAGATGACGTAGTAGCGACCAGTGAAGAGGCGGGGCCAGGAGCTATGAATCGACCCCTGCAACCACAAATAGGTGAGTACACACACACAGAACATAAGCCTCTTTAAGCCGGGAGAAAGCGGACGTAGCAGCGACCAGCGAAGAGGAAGGTCCAGGAGCTATAAGTCGACCCCCGTAACCACATATATATAAGTGCACACATATACACACTCGCGGTTACTCCATCTAATAAGACACATGGGCGACACCTAGGTATCATCATTGACAATAAGGATACATAGGTGTTGCACATGTAGTAGAGGTAATAGTACCACTATTACCTCTACTACTACTACTACTACTTCACTACCAGCCTTACCATAACTAATACTTTTTTGTCTTCCTCTCTAGGTCCCGTCCCCATCGTCTATACATACTGGCTCCCTCACTCTTTTGTGGCACACGTTTAAAATGGTTATAACTATGAACATAATTTTTAAAGGGGTGGACCGGTAAGCCAGCGGAAGGCCTCGGTCAGATGACCAAAAGCTCCAACGGCGGGTCATCATCTGACTAAGACCCGCGTCAGGAGACACTTGTCCTGTGTCCTGACGAACCTAACCTCATTGTTCTGTGTCAGTGGTTAGCTCCTGTCCCTCCCTGGTGCGGGTTATTTGTGTCTTATCAACTGGTCATTTATAAACCGCTTCCGTAACTTAGTTATTAAATGAACATTGACTTTTAATAACATAAAAAAAATTGTTTGCATCCTATGTACTGATTTTTTTTTTTTGCATTTTTAATGCCAAAAAAATGGGATTGTACGTAATTACGAACCTCGTGTATTGTGAAGGCTGCTGGACATTTTTTGATTGTTCATTTTTACGTATAAATATCTTGGTTGCCTGTTTTCTTTTTTTAAAGATTTCTATATTTTTTTCAAAAGTGCTTAAATCGAAGGCAATAATCTGTCTTTACGTTTCCTCTTTCTTAAAGCGATGAATGAAAGAACAGGAAAATGAATTGAAAAAAAAGCATCGAAGGCGAGGGATGGGAAGAAAGAGAGACATATTGCAGGCGTGTGTGGAGGGGTGTGGGTGGGCGTGTGTGGGTGGGCGTGTGTGGGTGGGCGTGTGTGGGTGGGCGTGTGTGGGTGGGCGTGTGTGGGTGGGCGCCATCACTCGCTGGACTTCGACATTGTTACCACCTCGGATTATCTTCCCCAATTTTTACTGCACCTACCAGGACGCTCGTAAAATATCAGCGGACGCAAGTTTGCCCACAACTCAGTAATCTTCTGCGAGTCTTGAAGCAGTGTGTGTGTGTGTGTTGTGTGTGTGTGTGTGTGTGTGTGTGTGTGTGTGTGTGTTTGTGTGTGTGTGTATGTGTGTGTGTGTGTGTGTGTGTGATGTGTGTGTGTGTGTGTGTGTGTGTGTGTGTGTGTGTGTGTGTGTTTGTGTGTGGTGTGTGTGTGTGTGTGTGTGTGTGTGTGTGTGTGTGTGTATGACAGGGGTGTGGCTCAATGACAAAGGCAACTTTATTTCAGAAAGAGCATAACAATATTGATATAGGCTGAGCTGACGTATTTAACCTGCTTAGCAGACAGCCTCTGCTTATGCAGAACTTCTCGGGCGACCTTATAACCCGTCTTCTAACCGCTGAAGAACTGTTCAGTAAAGCTGCTGAACAAACTGTTCAGTAACGCTGCTGAACAAACTGTTCAATAACGCTGCTGAACAAACTCACCCACTGCTTCAAAATCAATAACATATAAAAATATACAACTTTTTTCCTTTTATATTGAGCGTAGATCTTAAAATATTAAGTGGAAAAGTGTAGCAGACAATGTAAACACATGTTGAATAACCAGTCTGTTGTTAACAACATGTGGAAGCCTACAGACTGGACACACATGTGGGAGCCTACAACCTGGACACACAACATGTGGGTTTCTACAACTGACACACAACATGTGGGTTTCTACAAGCTGGACACACAACATGTGAGTTTCTACAAGCTGGACACACAACATGTGGGTTTTTAAAAGCTGGACACACAACATGTGGGTTTCTACAAGCTGGACACAACATGTGGGTTTATACAAGCTGGACACACAACATGTGTGTTTCTACAAGCTGGACACACAACATGTGGGTGCCTACAAGCTGGACAACAACATGTGGGTTTCTGCTGCAAAGAAAAACAAGGTGGCACTGTACCTGGCAAGACGTAGGCAGTGGTTGTTGGTGCCCCTCCTGGGGGTAGGCACTGTACAACAGCCAGGGCGTCTGGTCTTCCTCCCTCGGGTATGTTTGGGCCTGGCGCCGGGGTGTCCCTGACGAGTGGCGATGCCCCAGGGCGTGGTGGCGAGCGAGGAAGGAGGGGTAATGAGGCGTGGAGGCTTGGTAAAGGTGTCAGGGGGCGTGGTAATGGCGTGAGGAGGCGTGGTAATGGCGTGAGAAGGCGTGGTAATGAAATCAGAGGGCGTGGTGATGGCACGGGTGACCCGCTTGAGGGTTGAGGCTTGGGATGCAGAGGAGAGGGATAAGAGGAACGGGAATGGATAGACGAAGACTGGGTTGAGGGTAGACGTGGGGGCAGAGATTGCGTGGAGGAGGAGGAGGCATGGAGAGATGAGGCAGCCGGAGATGGAGGCACGAGTGACAGAGAGACTGTAGCAGACGAGGAGAAACGAGAAGAATTGGAGGCAGCGAGGAGAGCCGGGAAGGTGATGAAGAGGCTGGAGGCGCCAGTGTGAGGACGGAAGGAGGACGTCCTACGATATGGGACAGAGGAGCGAGGAAAGGAAGGGGAAGCGGGATGAAAAACGAGGACGGGGGGAGACTGGATGAGGTGGTCGCTAGCAGGTCGCAGCATCAGTCTAGGTCCCCTCACGCTCACACTGCAACAGCAACAAACAATTTTTGTATCGTGTTGTGGTATATTCACAGTCACATGCACTGAACACTTGTACCAGATATACCTCACACCATTATATTCATATATGCTTTAAAAAAAAGAGAACAAAGTTTATTCTTTCTCATCTATGGTAAGCAGCTTTCTCTTCTTCCCTTCTCTCCCTCTTTCTCACCTCTACCTGCGTTCCCTCCCTCCCTCTCTCCCTCTCACCCCCATCATCAGGATGTCTTCCAATAATTTCCTTGTCATTAGCAGCCTTGCACAGGTGTGCCAACATTAGCAGCCTTGCACAGGTGTGCCAACATTAGCAGCCTTGCACAGGTGTGCCAACATTAGCAGCCTTGCACAGGTGTGCCAACATTAGAAGCCTTGCACAGGTGTGCCAACATTAGCAGCCTTGCACAGGTGTGCCAACATTAGAAGCCTTGCACAGGTGTGCCAACATTAGCAGCCTTGCACAGGTGTGCCAACATTAGCAGCCTTGCACAGGTGTGCCAATATTAGAAGCCTTGCACAGGTGCGCCAACATTAGCAGCCTTGCACAGGTGTGCCAACATTAGAAGCCTTGCACAGGTGCGCCAACATTAGCAGCCTTGCACAGGTGGCCAACATTAGCAGCCGCACAGGTGTGCCAACATTAGCAGCCTTGCACAGGTGCGCCAATATTACAGCCTTGCACAGGTGCGCCAATATTAGCAGCCTGCACAGGTGCGCCAACATTAGCAGCCTTGCAAGGTGCGCCAACATTAGCAGCCCTTGCACAGGTGTGCCAACATTAGCAGCCTTGCACAGGTGCGCCAATATTAGCAGCCTTGCACAGGTGTGCCAACATTAGCAGCCTTGCACAGGTGCGCCAACATTAGCAGCCTTGCACAGGTGCGCCAATATTAGCAGCCTTGCACAGGTGCGCCAACATTAGCAGCCTTGCAAAGGTGCGCCAACATTAGCAGCCTTGCACAGGTGTGCCAACATTAGCAGCCTTGCACAGGTGCGCCACATTAGCAGCCTTGCACAGGTGCGCCAACATTAGCAGCCTTGCACAGGTGCGCCAACATTAGCAGCTTTGCACAGGTGCGCCAACATTAGCAGCCTTGCACAGGTGCGCCAACATTAGCAGCCTTGCACAGGTGCGCCAACATTAGCAGCCTTGCACAGGTGCGCCAACATTAGCAGCCTTTCACAGGTGCGCCAACATTAGCAGCCTTGCACAGGTGCGCCAACATTAGCAGCCTTGCACAGGTGCGCCAACATTAGCAGCCTTGCACAGGTGCGCCAACATTAGCAGCCTTGCACAGGTGCGCCAACATTAGCAGCCTTGCACAGGTGCGCCAACATTAGCAGCCTTGCACAGGTGCGCCAACATTAGCAGCCTTGCACAGGTGCGCCAACATTAGCAGCCTTGCACAGGTGCGCCAACATTAGCAGCCTTGCACAGGTGCGCCAACATTAGCAGCCTTGCACAGGTGTGCCAACATTAGCAGCCTTGCACAGGTGCGCCAACATCTTTCATTGACGTTAAAATATTGAAGACGCCGCCGCTATCTTCCTAATGCTTCATGTTTCTTAAAAATTCCACTGAACTCTGTACTAGCCGAGCTGTGTTGTGTGTGTGTATGTGTGTGTGTGTGTTTTGTGTGCGTGCATGTGTGTGTGTGTTGTGTGCGTGCATGTGTGTGTGTGTGTGTTGTGTGCGTGCATGTGTGTGTGTGTGTTTTGTGCGTGCATGTGTGTGTGTGTGTTTTGTGCGTGCATGTGTGTGTGTGTGTGTTTTGTGTGTGTTGTGTGCGTGCATGTGTGTGTGTGTTGTGTGCGTGCATGTGTGTGTGTGTTGTGTGCGTGCATGTGTGTGTGTGTACTTGTAAGTGATTATTCGTGTGAGTGGTATACGTGCTTGTGTGTGAGTGTGTGCAAGCACGCGAGTGTGCGTGTTGTCCCCCTTGAGTGCTTAAATGTTTACATTTTTTCAATTAAAAATAAAAACTCTCTTAAACATTATCATCAACAACTACGAGACGCTGGAAGAAATTGATGAAGTTCTTATATGAATATTGATGTTAAGATAAGAAGTTGATGAGTAAACTGTAGATCAAAGAACTAAAACGTGTGTGTGTGTGTGTGTGTGTGTATGTGTGTGTGTATGTGTGTGTGTGTGTATGTGTGTGTGTACTCACCTAGTTGTGGTTGCAGGTGTGTGTGTGTGTGTGTCTGTGTGTATTTCAGTGTATATACACAAAGATATGTGTCCCTCAAAGTATATACATTATAATTAATAAAGTACAAATGAATTAAATAAAACTTCATTAATCTTGTATTGCAGAATATAAAAAAATATTTAATCTCATTCTATAATTTTTAAACTATTACAAAAAAAACACGTGGAGAGGATTGAGGTTCGTTGCAAGAGACGAGACTGACACAAGGGACACTCCTGTTAGAGGCACTCATGTTAATGGCACTCCTGTTAGAGGCACTCCTGTTAGAGGCACTCCTGTTAGAGGCACTCCTGTTAATGGCACTCCTGTTAATGGCACTCCTGTTAGAGACATTCCTGTCAAAGGCACTCCTGTTAGAAGCACTCCTGCTAGAAGCACTCCTGTTAGAAGCATTCCTGTTAGAGGCACTCCTGTTGGAGGAACTCCTATTAGAGGCACTCCTGTTAGAGGCACTCCTGTTAGAGGCATTCTTGTCAAAGGCACTCCTGTTAATGGCACTCCTGTTAGAGTCACTCCTGTTAGAGGTATTCCTGTCAAAGGCACTCCTGTTAGAAGCACTCCTGATAGAAGCACTACTGTTAGAAGCACTCCTGTTAGAGGCATTCCTGTTAATGGCACTCCTCTTAGAGCACTCCTCTTAGAGGCATTCCTGTCAAAGACACTACTGTTAGAAGCACTCCTGTTAGAGGCATTCCTGTTAATGGCACTCCTGTTAGAGGAACTCCTGTTAGAGGCACTCCTCTTAAAGGTACTCCTGTTAAAGGCACTCCTGTTAAAGACATTCCTGTTAAAAGCACTCCTGTTAAAGGCACTCCCGTTAAAAGCACTCCTGTTAAGGGCACTTCTGTTAGAGGCACTCCTGTTAGAGCCACTCCTGTTAGAGCCACTCCTGTTAAAAGCACTCCTGTTAAAGGCACTCCTGTTAAAGGCACTCCTGTTAAAGGCACTCCTGTTAAAGGCACTCCTGTTAAAGGCACTCCTGTTAAAGGCACTTCTGTTAAAGGCACTCTTGCTCCTTAAATCAATAGTTCTCGAGAGTCCAACTCTCGCCCTTGAGACAATTAACCACAGTAATTATTTTCTCCAATTAACATAATAGAGTAAATTATTATTATTATTGTTATTCTCATTATTTTCTTCTTCTTCTTATTATTATTATTATTATTATTATTATTATTATTATTATTATTATTATTATTGTTATTATTATTATTATTATTATTATTATTATTGTTATTATTATTATTATTATTATTATTATTTTATTATTATTATTATTATTATTATTATTATTATTATTATTATTATTATTTTGCATTAGTAAAACTCTTAAAGAAAAATTATGAATATACCTGAGTGTTAAGACTCACCTGAGTGCTGGGTGTAGGTGAAGTACCCTCCAGGAGACCAGAGTGGTCGTGCCCTCTGAACCAGGTTCCTTCACTCCTGGGTCGTTGTCAGCGCCTCCTGCGGGAGGCAGCCAGGTGCTCCAGGTAATATTTGTTGGTGGTGTGTCGGAGTCTGGCAACCCCGGCTTCATTACGACCCTTGAAGCTGCCTCGTTCTGAGGTCTTTTTCTCAGTCTAATGCGTCGAGCGAGTTCGTTATAGTCTTCGCCGGTGTTGGCTGAGAGACCCTTGATCTCTGTTAATCTCAGTCTGGGCGCCGGAGGCTGACTATGTAAGAGACATCTCCCGTTTTCACAGTCTCTCTGTCTCTCGCTTGCCTTCCTCTCTCTGACGTTGTTCCCTGCCTTGCACTCCCATTTCTCTCCTCCTTCGCTATTATCAGCATTATCACATCTTCCCGTGTGAATCAACTTTGCCCCGTCTTCTCGTGTGTCATCTTTGTTATCTACCTTTCTTCTCCCGCGTTCCTTCTTATCTCTCATTCCCCCGTCATCGTCTTCGTCACCGCCTGCTGCCGGAGGCAAGTTTCCACTCTGCTGGGTCTCTGAGCTGTTGACTCCGACTTCCCACTCCTTCCCCATACCCCCAGGCTTGTCCTCCTTCACCCTCTCCTTCATTTTCCCCGCCCTCCTCTGGATCCCTTGCGGCGGAGGTGACAGGGTGATTGATGGATTATTTCTTTCTTGGAATCCCACAGAAAGTGGTTGATATTTCGGATGGAGTTCGACTGAATTCAGGAGGCGTTTGTCGTGTGGTGGCCGGGTGGTGTGGGTGACGGGGGAAGAGTGTGCCGGGTGTGGGTGGTGGGTGTGACGTGGTGAGGACTCGCACAGCAGCTGCAGGAGTGCTGCTGGGTCACCGCCACCCTCCAGCACAACCGTCACAGCGGGGTTACCACCAGCGTCACCAGCCAACACACCTACGGACAGAAAAAATGCACTATCATACCAGACAATAACCCAGCACACTCAACCTAAGCTCAGGTTCTGAACACCTGTCAGGTTCTGAACACCTGTCAGGTTCTGAACACCTATCAGGTTCTGAACACCTATCAGGTTCTGAACACCTATCAGGTTCTGAACACCTATCAGGTTCTGAACACCTATCAAGGCTGAACTCACCTCACATTACGTCCCGACGTCTTGCACCCCCTCCAGTGAATATTCTTCGCACTGCTGTGATAAAACCACTAGTGGGCGAAACGTCTCCACACTAAGGATACCCAGGTGTTGCACATGTGTCTTATTCATACACTTGTCATTTATACACCTGTAATCTACCTAAGAAACATAAATATATCAATTTACAAGTTAGGCGACATCCAGCATACAACTACGATATGACGTGAGACACAATATGACGTGAGACACAATATGACATGAGACACAATATGACGTGAGACACAATATGACATGAGACACAATATGACGTGAGACACAATATGACGTGAGACACAATATGACGTGAGACACAATATGACGTGAGACACAATATGACGTGAGACACAATGGTGAGACACAATGACGTGGACACAATATGATGAGACACAATATGACGTGAGACACAATGACGTGAGACCAATATGACGTGAGACACAATATGACGTGAACATATGGACACAATGACGTGAGCACAATATGAGTGAGACACAATATGACGTGAGACACAATATGACGTGAGACACAATATGACTAGACATGATGAGACACAATATGACGTGAACCAATATGACGACACAATGACTAGACAAATGACGTGAGACACAATATGACGTGAGACACAATATGACGTGAGACACAATATGACGTGAGACACAATATGACTGAACAATATGATGACACATATGACGTAGACAATATGATACCAATATGCGAGACCAATATGACGTGACTATGACGTGAGACACAATATATCAACTTACTCTTCTGTTTATCATCGTCTGTTCGTCACCTAAAAAAAAAAAAAAAAACGTTCTGTGCCTGACCGACACCGAGGATAACTCTGACCTCAGGGTGTAAGACAGAGCCGCCGGGCCTTCCCGATGAGTGAACCCATGCGGGTTTAGCCCTTCGCATAAATGTCGTTATAACCGCGAGACTTCAGTTACAGTTATCCACCAAATTTCGGTCCTTTTTTTTTTTTTTAATTCCTCTCGCATTAATATCAGCGAGGCTGAGTTTCTGTTACTGTGTGAAATCCAACCACGGAACGAGTGGGGTTTGAACTCGTGGCGAGTGAAATCCAACGTGATCTAAATGGGTAACATTTAAACATTAATGTTGGGCATAAAATGTAAAAGGAAATGACCTTAAAATGAGAATGTGTTGATGTCTGAGGAACATTCACGAGTACTGAGTACTGGGAACACCTGAAATCATTTTCAGGTGTTCCCAGTACTCACTTTCAGGTGTTCCCAGTACTCAGTACTCGTGAATGTTCCTCAGACATCAACACATTCTCATTTCCTTTTACATTTTATGCCCAACATTAATGTTTAAATGTTACCCATTTAGATCACGTTGGTACTGGGAACACCTGAAAGTGAGTACTGGGAACACCTGAAAGTGAGTACTGGGAACACCTGAAAGTGAGTACTGGGAACACCTGAGACTCAGTACTGGGAACACCTGAAAGTGAGTACTGGGAACACCTGAGACCCAGTACTGGGAACACCTGAAAGTGAGTACTGGAAACACCTGAGACCCAGTACTGGGAACACTTGAAAGTGAGTACTGGAAACACCTGAGACCCAGTACTGGGAACACTTGCAAGTGAGTACTGGGAACACCTGAGACCCAGTACTGGGAACACTTGAAAGTGAGTACTGGGAACACCTGAGACCCAGTACTGGGAACACTTGAAAGTGAGTACTGGGAACACCTAAAGTGAGTCTGGGACACCAGACCCAGTACTGGGAACACCTGAAAGTGAGTACTGGGAACACCTGAGACCCAGTACTGGGAACACCTGAAAGTGAGTACTGGGAACACCTGAGACCCAGTACTGGGAACACTTGAAAGTGAGTACTGGGAACACCTGAGACCCAGTACTGGGAACACTTGAAAGTGAGTACTGGGAACACCTGAGACCCAATACTGGGAACACTTGAAAGTGAGTACTGGGAACACTTGAAAGTGAGTACTGGGAACACCTGAGACCCAGTACTGGGAACACTTGAAAGTGAGTACTGGGAACACCTGAGACCCAGTACTTGGAACACTTGAAAGTGAGTACTGGGAACACCTGAGACCCAGTACTGGGAACACCTGAAAGTGAGTACTGGGAACACCTGAGACCCAGTACTGGGAACACCTGAAAGTGAGTACTGGGAACACCTGAGACCCAGTACTGGGAACACTTGAAAGTGAGTACTGGGAACACCTGAGACCCAGTACTAGGAACACTTGAAAGTGAGTACTGGGAACACCTGAGACCCAGTACTGGGAACACTTGAAAGTGAGTACTGGGAACACCTGAGACCCAGTACTGGGAACACTTGAAAGTGAGTACTGGGAACACCTGAGACCCAGTACTGGGAACACCTGAGACCCAGTACTGGGAACACCTGAAAGTGAGTACTGGGAACACCTGAGACCCAGTACTGGGAACACTTGAAAGTGAGTACTGGGAACACCTGAGACCCAGTACTAAGAACACTTGAAAGTGAGTACTGGGAACACCTGAGACCCAGTACTGGGAACACTTGAAAGTGAGTACTTGGAACACCTGAGACCCAGTACTGGGAACACCTGAGACCCAGTACTGGGAACACCTGAAAGTGAGTACTGGGAACACCTGAGACCCAGTACTGGGAACACCTGAAAGTGAGTACTGGGAACACCTGAGACCCAGTACTGGGAACACTTGAAAGTGAGTACTGGGAACACCTGAGACCCAGTACTGGGAACACCTGACACACAGTACTGGGAACACCTGAAAGTGAGTACTGGGAACACCTGAGACCCAGTACTGGGATCACCTGAAAGTGAATACTGGGAACACCTGAGACCCAGTACTGGGAACACCTGAAAGTGAGT
Source organism: Cherax destructor (assembly GCA_009830355.1). Taxonomy (NCBI): domain Eukaryota; kingdom Metazoa; phylum Arthropoda; class Malacostraca; order Decapoda; family Parastacidae; genus Cherax; species Cherax destructor. Next base: position 23,273 of record WNWK01006552.1, read on the forward strand.
ACTGGGAACACTTAGACCGAGTACTGGGAACACTTAGACCGAGTACTGGGAACACTTTGACCGAGTACTGGGAACACCTGAGACCGAGTACTGGGAACACTTAGACCGAGTACTGGGAACACTTAGACCGAGTACTGGGAACACCTGAGACCGAGTACTGGGAACACCTGAGACCGAGTACTGGGAACACCGCTGTGGTCCCCAGCACTCTGTTAACCCGGAGGTACCTGAAGTTCTGAATTCCCCCCTCCCCCCACTCTCACGTTCAGGGAGGGGCGGGGACATGATTCCCTGAATCCCCTTAACGGGAGTACCTAACGTCCTGACCCAGAACCTGAGGTTGTCCGCCCTTCAACACACCTCAGCCTTGGTCTCTCAGGAGATATTAAGTCAACTGGGTAAATTACTCTTTAAGCCAATGACCAGTTAATTCACAGTTCTCTCTCTCTCTCTCTCTCTCTCTCTCTCTCTCTCTCTCTCTCTCTCTCTCTCTCTCTCTCTCTCTCTCTCTCTATCTCTCTCTTTCTCTCTTTACACAGGGCTTTACAAGGTTAGGTTAAGGTTCCTAACTTTATTTACAGGCTAAGAGCTGTTACCTACATCAGCTCTCTTTTTCTTTCTCTGTCTTTCTCTTTTTCTGTTTGTCTCTCTCTCTCTCTCTCTCTCTCTCTCTCTCTCTCTCTCTCTCTCTCTCTCTCTCTCTCTCTCTCTCTCTCTCTCTCTCTATTGCGTTGAGGAGTCCCGATATTTACTCGTTTGAGATCACGTTCATTTCTCTGGTTAGCTAACTGCCAGATACACACCAAGTATTAGTTAATACAATAGCTTAATACAATACAATACTTAATACAATAGTTTCACAACCAGATCATATACACAGAATATTCTCCAGGTATTCGCTAAATATACACTAAATGCAGATCTGATATACGTGGAAATGTATAAGATAATCGCAATCACGTGTCCTCTTCAGTTAGCTAAAGCAAGGAATGAGTTGATGAGTGTAGCAAATATATGAGTTAAAGTTTAGGCCAGAAAACAGGACAAGAGTCTCCTGATGCGGGTCTTAGTCATATGATGACCCACCACTGGAGCTTTTGGTTATCTGATCGAGGCCTTCCGCTGGCTTACCCGTCCATAATTATGGTTATGATTGTAACTATTAGTAATTATTGGGCTACCAGTGTCAACTACCAGTGTCAGCTACTAGTGTCAGCTTCCGGTGTCAGCTACCGGTGTCAGCTACCAGTGTCAGCTACCAGTGTCTTTATCTGCAGTTGTTGGGTTTTGCCATAGGCTGTACTCACTGGAGCTCAGGCGAGAGAGATACCTCATAATCTACACCTGGAAAATCCTAGAGGGACTGGTCCCAAATCTGCACACTGAAATCCCTCCCTACTAAAGCAAAAGACTGGGCAGATGGTGCAACATACCACTATCAGGAACCACCTGACCACGAAGTACTAACACCACTAATACTAACACCAGCAACTCTGTTGCCAAGCGTCTTACACAGATCACCGTCTGTTTGGATGCGACTTATCGTTGTAAAATTGAATTTTCCTTCAGATAAGTTGGACTCAAACTGAAGGTTTGATTCGACTTTAGGCTTTATTATACAATTGTCATTTATATACTGCCACCACTACCACCACCACTACCACCACCACTACCACCACCACTACCATCACCACTACCACCACCACTACCACCACCACTACCACCACCACTACCACCACAACTACCACCATAACTACCACCAGCACCAGCACCACCACTGTAACCACCACCACCACCACCATAACTACCACTACCACCATAACTACCACTACCACCATAACTACCACTACCACCATAACTACCACCATAACTACCACCACCACTACCACCTTAACTACCACCAATATTTCTACCACCACCACTACCACCATAACTACCACCATAACCTGCACCACCACCATAACTACCACCACCACCACCACCATAACTACCACCACCACAACCATCACCACCACCATAACTACCACCACCACAACCATCACCACCACCATAACTACCACCACCACAACCATCACCACCACCATAACTACCACCACCACAACTGCAACCACCACCACTTCCACCAGCCGACACCACCACCACAGAAGCCACTACCAGTGCTTGTTGCATGCACTGACTCTCATTACTCAGTACACACACAAGACCAACCACAAATTGGAGGCATATGGCGGTGCAATAATGTCCGAACCCCTGCATAAAATCTTTGCAGAAAGTCAATACAACCAAGGCTACACGATAGGTATGTGGCGTGAGCTCCCACATGAAGGATGCGGGACCGGTGGCAGTGTTCCGGAGTCTATTACAGCTTGTCCAACTAACAGTGAGACCTGACTCGAGCTGAGATCGAGAAAGCTTCATTAATTGATCCTCTTACCAGTGAATACCGTAACATTAGGTAACTTCAGGGACGAGTCTGGTGGGAATGTTAAGCTTTCTTGAAGGATCCACATTTTTATTTGTGTTGGACCTGTTAAACGACAGCATCCGGCAGGATCTACGTGATGTAAATGAAGAAAAAACGGTACCAGCACTTCCTAATTCATGGTTGTGGGATGGCCAGATGCACCCAGCACCCAGCTGTGCGGGTGGTGGACGGGTGGAAGACGGGTGGAAGACGGGTGTTGCGTGCACCCGCTAAGTTACTACTGAGCGTGCACAAGATCAACTGCAAATCCTATATTCATCAAATTAGGCAAGAAATTCAGAGCCATGTAGTGGTGGTATGCAGTCCTAGTTACTGGTACGTATGCTGTGGCTTTTTGGCATGTCAAGATATGTGGGTCCCCAGGCAGGTCTAGAGGTGGTACCTCTCTGTGTGTTTATATACACATATAAAACAAGTTATTTCTGAGTCTAGCTTCTTTGTTTGTCAAGTGATAGTTATGTCACACTGGCAGTATCTCGTAGCGTAACTCAGCCTGCAGGACAAGACACATAAAGATACATAATGATGATACACAGGTGTTGCACATATCTTATTCATCAGGCTGTCGGGATTGTATACCATCAATGTAACGACAACAGCACTGCGGACCTGGAGGAGAAGTACTGGAGTTTGTTTAATGGCTCCGCCATTATCACTACCTCCACTAGCCCCACTATCAACGTGACTGTCACCATTATCACCGCCACCGCCACCATTATCACCGCCCGAGCCACCATTATCACCGCCACCGCCACCATTATCACCGCCACTGCCACCATTATCACCGCCACCGCCACTGCCACCATTATCACCGCCACTGCCACCATTATCACCGCCACTGCCACCATTATCACCGCCCAAGCCACCATTATCACCGCCACCGCCACCATTGCCACTGTTTGTGCAGTAAATCCTCCAGTCGTGAGATTTCGTTTACCTCCGCTGAAGTTTATCACGTGGACAGAGGAATTATTGTTCTGGGGATGTCTGGAGCCGATAGAAGGGAATGTTGAAACTAAGATGAAGGTTAGGCGAACGTGTTTAGCTGTCTGCACGTTCATGAAGCTACGAACGTACGGTGAACATGGGTAGCTGCTCCTTCATTCTCCGTGAAGCTAAGATTTGCTACTATATCTGGAAGTCAGCATAAGCTAAAAAAAAAGAGTGATTTATAATGTTCGACCTTTCCTTAGCGCCATAGGCCTAAGAAGGACGAAAAAAAATTAATGGAGTATGAAAAAGCGACGATAAAGACCGTGAACGAAGAAGAATAAGTGGGCAGACCACTTAAGAGTATTTTGTGTGGCACAGTGAGGAACGTGTTTATCCAATGTTACTTACTGTTACTTCTCTGTGTCTAACATCAATATTTCTGTAATGGTTAAGGGGGGTTTCAAGCCCATCGACTACACGAGGGTCACTAAGGCTGCATATCTCCTGTTCACCACCAAAGAATACTTTAATTCCCAGAGTAGAAATAAAGTATATTCTCATTGTATATACACTGAGAGACATACACCTCTCGGTGTATATACACTGAGAGATATACACCTCTCGGTGTATATACACTGAGAGACATACACGTCTCGGTGTATATACACTGAGAGACATACACCTCTCGGTGTTACTGAGACATCACTCTCGTGTATATACTGAGAGACATACACCTCTCGGTGTATATACACTGAGACACTCGGTTATACACTGAGATACACGTCTCGGTGTATACACTGAGATACACCCTCGGTATATACACTGAGAGACATACACCTCTCGGTGTATATACACTGAGAGACGTACACCTCTCGGTGTATATACACTGAAATATTTTATATCAGTTACAGCTTCCACCTTCCTTTTGCCTGAAGATGTCATAAAATAACTTCGTTTTTTCTCGAATCATATTAGAGTGTATAGGTATGTCTTATAGTAGTTCTCCACCCACATGAGACCTGGTCACAGACCGGGCCGCGGGGGCGTTGACCCCGAAACCCTCTCCAGGTATACTCCAGTTACTCTGGGAAGAAAGTTAGAATCTTTAATGTATAAGTCAGTAGGTTAATACTAGCAACATAAATGTTGGGTTATTGATGTAATATGTGAGAAGATCGTTGTCTCTTTATCTGTGTAATTACTCTTAAGACAAATAAAATTATTTTAGCTGGGATATTAAACTTGTAGCTGGGATAATAAACTTGTAGCTGGGATATTAAACTTGTAGCTGGGATATTAAACTTGTAGCTTGGATATTAAACTTGTAGCTGGGATATTAACTTGTAGCTTGGATATTAAACTTGTAGCTGGAATATTAAACTTGTAGCTGGAATATTAAACTTGTAGCTGGAATATTAAACTTGTAGCTGGAATATTAAACTTGTAGCTGGAATATTAAACTTGTAGCTGGAATATTAAACTTGTAGCTTGGATATTAAACTTGTAGCTGGGATATTAAACTTGTAGCTGGGATATTAACTTCTAGCTGGGATATTAACTTGTAGCTGGAATATTAAACTTGTAGCTGGGATATTAAACTTGTAGCTGGGATATTAATTACTGGATTTAAACTGTAGCTGGGATATTAACTTCTAGCTGGGATATTAACTTGTAGCTGGGATATTAAACTTGTAGCTGGGATATTAAACTTGTAGCTTGGATATTAAACTTGTAGCTGGGATATTAAACTTGTAGCTGGGATATTAACTAGCTGGATATTAAACTTGTAGCTGGGATATTAACTTGTAGCTGGATATTAAACTTTAGCTTGGATATTAAACTTGTAGCTGGGATATTAAACTTGTAGCTGGGATATTAACTTCTAGCTGGGATATTAACTTGTAGCTGGGATATTAAACTTGTAGCTTGGATATTAAACTTGTAGCTGGGATATTAAACTTGTAGCTGGGATATTAAACTTGTAGCTTGGATATTAAACTTGTAGCTGGGATATTAAACTTGTAGCTGGGATATTAACTTCTAGCTTGGATATTAAACTTGTAGCTGGGATATTAAACTTGTAGCTGGGATATTAAACTTGTAGTGGATATTAAACTTGTAGCTTGGATATTAAACTTGTAGCTGGGATATTAACTGTAGCTGGGATATTAAACTTTAGCTGGATATTAAACTTGTAGCTGGGATATTAAACTTGTAGCTGGATATTAAACTTTAGCTGGGATATTAACTTGTACTGGGATATTAACTCTAGTGGATATTAAACTTGTAGCTGGGATATTAAACTTGTAGCTGGGATATTACTGGGTATAACTTGTAGCTGGGATATTAAACTTGTAGCTGGGATATTAAACTTGTAGCTGGGATATTAAACTTGTAGCTGGGATATTAAACTTGTAGCTGGGATATTAAACTTGTAGCTGGGATATTAAACTTGTAGCTGGGATATTAAACTTGTAGCTGGGATATTAAACTTGTAGCTGGGATATTAAACTTGTAGCTGGGATATTAACTTCTAGCTGGGATATTAAACAAGAACTTCTTGTTTACGTTGTGACTGAAAATAATCAGACTAACTCTGAGTGAGAGAAAGTTAGAAGAGGATGGGGGAGTCTAAATGGCCAGGAGGAAGCAGGCACTGAGTCTGGTGCATGGCAGAAAAACCAGATATAAACGACGAGTGCCAGTAGTGCCAGTTACGTATTTATAAGTAAAACACAAGAAGATGCAGCTATTTTATCATTAACGTGCCAAATAGCGCAACTCCTTATAACTGTGGGTTATATATATATATATATATATATATATATATATATATATATATATATATATATATATATATATATATATATATATATGAGGTCAAAAAGCCCTATCATCTAGTCAAGATAAAGTCTCCAACCGGATATCAGTCAAGTGCTGCACTGGTCTACTGACAACACTGTGATGTGCAGTGAGGATAAATTTCAGTTACTACGTAACGATAAAACTAAGTGTATATAAAAAAAAAAAACTCAGAGTACAAGACAAACTCAAATGACTCAACAGAGGGAAGCTTAATGTGAGAAACCTGTGAGTAATAATGTCAGCGAATCTCACGTTCAAGGAGCATAATAATAATATCGTTATCGCAACTGCAAGGAAAATTACAGGTTGGATAACTAGAACTTTCAAAACAGGTCACTCGTCATCTCGCGGCTGGAATATTGCTTTATACTAACAGCCCTTCAAGCCAGGCGAAATTGCAGGCCTGGTGAACGTACACAGACACTTCACAACTTATATAACCTGAGTCAAATACCTAAATTACTGGAAGCGCTTGAAATCCCTAGAACTATACTCCTTAGAATGTAGGCGAGAAGGATACAAAACACTCATTACCTGGAAAACTGTGTAGGGCTTGGTCCCAAATCTACACACCGAAATTATTACTTATAAACACAAGAGGCTTGACAGATGGTGCAGGACACCTCCAATGAAAAGCAGGGAAGAGATGAGTGCAAAAAGAGATAACTCAATAAATTTAAGGGACCCACGACTCTCCAACGTCCTCCCACCGAGCATAAAGGGAATTGGCAACATATCCATAGCTGTCTTCAAGAAGGATCTCGATACGTTTCCTAAAGCAGTTCCTGATCAGCCGAGCTGTGGTGCATACACCGGACTGCGGGCGGCGAGCACAAACAACCTGATCGATCAGACCAGCATCCAGAGGGCTTAGTCTGGGACCGGTCAGCTGGGAAAGTCTCAGGAGAGGAGGTTCCATGGAGGTCCCAGGTCCCTTGTGAGAGGGAGAGAGAGATAAATAGAGAGAGAAAGTGAGAGAGAATGGAAGTTTGAAATTCAAGGAAGGAATCGTTTTTCAACGTGAGGTGTTGAGTGTGTGAGAGGTGATAGTATGCAGTCCACGCCAGTGCTGGGTAGTGGCTGCTACCTTACTGCTGGCAGGGTGGCAGGCAGGGTGGCAGGGTGACAGGCAGGGTGGCAGGCAGGGTGGCATGCAGGGAGGCAGGCAGGGTGGCAGGCAGGGAGGCAGGCAGGGTGGCAGGCAGGGTGGCATGCAGGAGGCAGGCAGGGTGGAGGCAGGAGGCAGGCAGGAGGCAGGCAGGGTGGCAGCAGGAGGCGGCAGGAGGCAGGCAGGGTGGCATGAGGAGGCAGGCAGGGTGGCAGGCAGGAGGCAGGCAGGGGCAGGCAGGGTGGCAGGCAGGGTGGCAGGCAGGTGATGAGAGCAGGGTAGGCAGTGCAGGGTGGGCATGCAGCGGGGCATGCAGGGAGGCAGGCAGGGTGGCAGGCAGGGAGGCAGGCAGGGTGGCAGGCAGGGTGGCATGCAGGGAGGCAGGCAGGGTGGCAGGCAGGGAGGCAGGCAGGGAGGCAGGCAGGGTGGCAGCAGGGAGGCAGGCAGGTGGCATGAATGCAGGGAGAGCAGGCAGGGAGCAGGCAGGAGTTGGCATAGGTGAGCAGGCAGGGTGTCAAGCAGGTGGCTATGTTAGGATGGCCATGCAGGGTTGCTGCACACATGGTAGTCAGGTGTGGCATGGAGCATGCTTCAGGTGCAGCTGGTGTTCAGGAGTAAGCAGGAGGAGCAGGGATGGCTCAGAGGCAGCATGCATGCAGGGAGATGCAGGAGAAGCAGGCAGGGTGGCATGGTGTGTGGCAGTGCAGGAGTGCAGGCAGGGAGGCAGGCAAGTGTGGCATGCAGGGTGCAGGCAGGGAGCTGGAAGAATGTGGAGGGGGTGATATGCGGAGGATTTACACCTTTTTTTTCCTTTTTCCTGCCTGCTCCATTGTGTCCTCCGTTTATTGAAATGCTCATTTCCTTTCCGTTACACTCGTTCTGTTTCTGATAAACAGGACACGATTCTCAAACATAACTACATTCTGTAGAGAAATGTATGTGTATCACAATGTGTGAGGTGTCGGATCAGCTCTGGCCTCTCATGGTCCTACTAGGTCCACTTCTTCCTTGCTCCATGAGCTCATGACTCCTTGATGATATCCTGCTCACTACTAACTGTGTGTGTGTGTGTGTGTGTGTGTGCGACAGTTGGGTCAGAGTTGTCCAGGGGCGCAGAGAGGGGAGAGGAAATAAGAGGAAAGAGGGATTAAGGAGAGGAGACGAGAGAGGGAGAGAGAGATGCAATGCAGAGAAAGAGGGGAAGATAAAAAGGCAGAGAAAAGGGACGAGAGAGAGAGAGAGAGAGAGAGAGAGAGAGAGAGAAGAGTGAGAGAAAAATAATTTTATTTGTTTGGAAAAAAAAAAAGAAAATTGTGATTTGTTGCGATCTTATAACAACAAAAAAGTGTTTCATTGTTTTTAAATTGTTTTTAAGTGGTACAGGATAGACTAAACTGTTGCATCTTAAATCGTGACACTTAAATATTTAACTGGCTGGACCGAAAAGCCAGCGGAAGGCTTCGGTCATATGACCAAGAAGGTCCACCTAGCTGCTCAACACTTGTCCAACACCAGCCACGGTAGACTAACCAAATACTAACACAATGTATTTTAGTTTGCAGTAGCTTTTGTAATACCCTGTAACCTTTTTCCTCTGTATGATTTGATGTAGCGAGAGCATTAATAACAACAACAATAGCAGCAGCGGCACAGGTAACAACAGTAGTACCAGTAACAGTAGCGGCACAGGTAGCAACAGTAGTACCAGTAACAGTAGCGGCACAGGTAGCAACAGTAGTACCAGTAACAGTAGCGACACAGGTAGCAACAGTAATACCAGTAACAGTAGCGACACAGGTAGCAACAGTAGTACCAGTAACAGTAGCGGCACAGGTAGCAACAGTAGTACCAGTAACAGTAGCGGCACAGGTAGCAACAGTAGTACCAGTAACAGTAGCGGCACAGGTAGCAACAGTAGTACCAGTAACAGTAGCGGCACAGGTAGCAACAGTAGTACCCGTAACAGTAGCGGCACAGGTAGCAACAGTAGTACCAGTAACAGTAGCGGTACAGGTAGCAACAGTAGTACCAGTAACAGTAGCGGCACAGGTAGCAACAGTAGTACCAGTAACAGTAGCGGCACAGGTAGCAACAGTAGTACCAGTAACAGTAGCGACACAGGTAGCAACAGTAGTACCAGTAACAGTAGCGGCACAGGTAGCAACAGTAGTACCAGTAACAGTAGCGGCACAGGTAGCAACAGTAGTACCAGTAACAGTAGCGGCACAGGTAGCAACAGTAGTACCAGTAACAGTAGCGGCACAGGTAGCAACAGTAGTACCCGTAACAGTAGCGGCACAGGTAGCAACAGTAGTACCAGTAACAGTAGCGGCACAGGTAGCAACAGTAGTACCAGTAACAGTAGCGGCACAGGTAGCAACAGTAGTACCAGTAACAGTAGCGGCACAGGTAGCAACAGTATACCAGTAACAGTAGCGGCACAGGTAGCAACAGTAGTACCAGTAACAGTAGCGGCACAGGTAGCAACAGTAGTACCAGTAACAGTAGCGGCACAGGTAGCAACAGTAGTACCAGTAACAGTAGCGGCACAGGTAGCAACAGTAGTACCAGTAACAGTAGCGGCACAGGTAGCAACAGTAGTACCAGTAACAGTAGCGGCACAGGTAGCAACAGTAGTACCAGTAACAGTAGCGGACAGGTAGCAACAGTAGTACCAGTAACAGTAGCGGCACAGGTAGCAACAGTAGTACCAGTAACAGTAGCGGCACAGGTAGCAACAGTAGTACCAGTAACAGTAGCGGCACAGGTAGCAACAGTAGTACCCGTAACAGTAGCGCACAGGTAGCAACAGTAGTACCAGTAACAGTAGCGGTACAGGTAGCAACAGTAGTACCAGTAACAGTAGCGGCACAGGTAGCAACAGTAGTACCAGTAACAGTAGCGGCACAGGTAGCAACAGTAGTACCAGTAACAGTAGCGGCACAGGTAGCAACAGTAGTACCAGTAACAGTAGCGGAAGTAGCAACAGTATACCAGTAACAGTGCGGTACGTAGCAACAGTAGTACCAGTAACAGTAGGCAGGTAGCAGTATAGCGGCGGAGGTACCAGTAACATAGCAAACGGAAGAGAAATAGCACAAGAGCATCAGTACAGTACACTATCAGCAACATTATTATCACCATTATCATCATCATTATCATCATCATTATCATCATTATCACCATCATCTATTACCACCACCATCATCATCACCATTATCATCGTCATCATTATCACCATCATCATCATCACCATCACCATCATCATCATCATTATCATCATTATCATTATCATCATAATCATTATCATCATCATCATCATCATTAACACCATCATCCATTATCACCATTATCACCATCATCATCATCATCATCATCAGTACAGCAGCAGCAGCAGCAGCAGCAGCAGCAGCAGCAGCAGCAGCAGCAGCAGCAGCAGCAGCAGCAGCAGCAGCAGTGGTGGTGGTGCTGTAAAATATATATATATAACCATATACAAACTTCATTGTAAACATCCACTTGTCTCTCAACCTCTGTCACACTCTTACCTCCCTCCATCTATCCTTTCATCAATATCTACATCAAGATCCATCTATCCTTTCATCAATATCTACATCAAGATCCATCTATCCTTTCATCAATATCTACATCAAGATCCATCTATCCTTTCATCAATATCTACATCAAGATCCATCTATCCTTTTATCAATATCTACATCAAGATCCATCTATCCTTTCATCAATATCTACATCAAGCTCCATCTATCCTTTCATCAATATCTACATCAAGATCCATCTATCCTTTCATCAATATCTACATCAAGATCCATCTATCCTTTCATCAATATCTACATCAAGATCCATCTATCCTTTCATCAATATCTACATCAAGATCCATCTATCCTTTCATCAATATCTACATCAAGATCCATCTATCCTTTCATCAATATCTACATCAAGATCCATCTATCCTTTCATCAATATCTACATCAAGATCCATCTATCCTTTCATCAATATCTACATCAAGATCCATCTATCCTTTCATCAATATCTACATCAAGATCCATCTATCAACACCTTTCCATCCCAACGAAGAGAGAGAATATAAACATCCTCAAACCAGAAATAATGACAATTATTGTAATTACGTGGCTCTTTACATTCATTTACCCATTAATTTATATATATATATATATATATATATATATATATATATGTATATATATATATATATATATATATATATATATATATATATATATATATATATATATATATATATATATGAATAAATGGTTAAGGGGAAGGGGAAATAAATGTTTTTCTGGGGTCATTTTATGTGGGGGAATGTTGGTGGTGGGTCAGAGGGAGCTCCACAACGCTGGTTTAAAAAAATATTAATGTTTTTGTTGTGTATCCAATCTGATAAATGGCGTGTAAAAAAGTGTTTTGATCAGCGGGAGTGACATGATATCCTCTCCCGTGTCACCCTTTATCACTCCACTCTCCTCTTCTCTCTCCTCTTCTCTCTCCTCTTCTCTCTCCTCTTCTCTCTCCTCTTCTCTCTCCTCTTCTCTCTCCTCTTCTCTCCTCATGACCATCATCTTTCCGTGCCTCCTCTCCTCTCGACCTCTACTTGTCATTGTTTATATCATTTAGTCATGTATATCACCCTAAAATTATTCAATAAATATAAATTTAGTAAGTTTTATCATAAACTGTATAATTTATACTATAATTAAACAAGTTATCCGGGTTTAATCTAGGATATCTCGACGTTTTTCAAAACAATTTAAGTCCCAGTAAACGTTTATGGATTCGACAGTCTATTTTCCACTCACTACCTACAATCTTTTACGATATTTGGGTCTTGAAAAGTTTAATTATAAGAATTAAGGAAATATGTCACTCGGCACGCACACTGAGGTCCGGGGGTTCGATTCCCGGTACGGGTGGAAACATTGGGCGTGTTTCTTTAAGACACCTACTGTCTCTGTTCACCTAGTAGCAAGTAGGTACCTGGGTGTTAGCCGACTGGCATGGGTCTCATCCTGGGGACAAAATTAGTATGCCATTGCTGTCAGCTAGGACTGTATAAGTTGTATCATGTACTTGTACAAATAAAGATTATTATTATTGTTATTATTATTATTATTATTATTATTATTATTATTATTATTATTATTATTATTATTATTATTATTATTATTATTATTATTATATTTACACTTAGGTACCGCCCTCTCCGACTACGTCTGAAGCCACACTTAGTATACTGGCAGACTTGAAGCTGCTATTATATCTTGTGACAGGGAACAACAAACGTACAAGTCAGTATAAATATGTGTGATGTTGAGCAAGACTTCGCTGCAGGCAACGTTTCGCTTAGCTTTGAAGTTTTTCAGGCTTGACAAGTGTGATAAATCTCACACCACAGCCTGGTTGATCAAGAACAGTCTCCAGGAACGTAACCATTTCTTTCTTGAAGACAGGTAGTGGCTTCCTACTTTCAATTTATTATGAAGGGAGAGTGTCAAGAAGTCTGGGACACTTTACACTTAATGTGAAGTACAGTGACTGTACTCTGAAGGAGGACTGGAGGTGGGAAGTACAGTGACTGTTCTCTGAAGGAGGGCCGGAGGTGGGAAGTACAGTGACTGCACTCTGAAGGAGGGCCGTAGGTGAGAAGTACAGTGCCTGTACTCTCAAGGAGGGCTGGAGGTGTGGGAAGTACTACATTGCCTGAACGGTACTGTACTCTGTCGGAGTACAGTACCTGTACTCCGACAGAGGGGTGGAGGTGGGAAGTACAGTAATTTCCTATCAACCATTTTCACAATGCAAAAACCATCACGATACGACAAACAACTAACAGTTACGAAACATTATTGTTAACACGAACAAACAGCTCAGGGAAGATTAACATGGAGCTTCGAGTAAACAGCTTCCGCTGCTGGTGTTTGTAAAATATTCCGAGCAGTGTTTCGTAAGCTAATTTATATTGATTTGTAACTACGGGTGGAGTTATGGAGGCAGAGCCGTGAGAGCCAGACACGTGATAAGAGGCTCAGAGGAATGAATAATGAGGAACAAGGAGACTCGCGGCCAGTTAGGGCAGGAGTGTATTCATGAGATTATAGTGTCATGGCAGGACGTCTGAGTCTCTTCTCAGAAGAGCTCTCACAGCCCTCTCATAGCTCACATAACTCACGTGTAGGGGTCCCCACGAGGAGACCAGGACCACTATGAGGTCCCAGTGTACACTAGAGTATACCAGACGCTGGTCCCACAACAAGGATAAATCTCTTTCCTTGGTGGCCAGAAAGTTTATATAAAAGAAAAGCGTGACTTACACGGCCCACACTTGCTGTCCTGTGAAGGTGTGTGTGTGTGAAGGTGTGTGTGTGTGTGTGAAGGTGTGTGTGTGTGTGTGTGTGTGAAGGTGTGTGTGTGTGTTAGTTACCATTTTGTCCTAGGCACATGTCGATTAGACACTAGGCCTGCTGTATGTATGTGTGTGTGTGTGTGTAACGAAACACTTCGAAATGTTTCGGCCCCGCCGGGAATTGAACCCGGGCCCTCCGTGCGTGAAGCAAGAGCGCTAGCCACCATGCCATCGGGGCGTGTGTGTGTGTGTGTGAAGGTGTGTGTGTGTGTGTGTGTGTGTGTGAAGGTGTGGGGGAGTTCGGGACTGAGGGAGTGAATATGAAGGGGACACTCTGGGAGTGAGAGTATGGAAATGGATGTGGATGCGAGTACATGGATATGTCACCACTCCCCCAGTCGACAAATCCCGCTCCCACACCAGATATACACACAACAAGTTATCACCAGTAATGCCATTGTCAATTAATGTAATTATATACATAAATGTAATTGTTTTATACACAGAACAGCGCCGATCGACCAGGCTGTGCAGGGATGCAAGGCTCACCATGATGTTTTCATAGTGCGGTGAAACACAGCTGAAAGCTTACCTGGCCATTAACCAGCTGTTGGTAATTGATGATACGCAGGTGTGGCAACCTCGGATACGCATGTGAACACCAGCGTATATACGCTCATCTCTTCCCCATCACACGCGTACACGCTCACACTGCCTTCCCTTCATCACTATCACCGACACCACCGTCACTGTCACAGAGTGGTCACCATAATCATTGTCAACACTACCACTGCAACCAACCAGTGACCACTACTACCATCGCTACCACCACAACTACACGGAAATACCCATACCCTCGCTACACCGCTGGTTATCCTTCACCCTTCATCCTACATTCCTTCACTCTATCCTTTCCCTATTTTCACCACTCTTGCTCCTTCCCTCCTCATCTATTCTCTATTCCCTTTCAACCAATCCTTTCCTTTCAAACACACTGAATGGTCACTCAAGGTTGACATGTCAAGATATTTAATTAATGAAAATAAGATACCAGATATATTAAGCAAATTTCCTACATTTGCTTCTAACAAATAAGTGAACTCTAAATATAAATCCAGATGTATTCATGTAAACCTTTTTGAGGCCTAGTTTCTAGGCCTTTTGTGTATCCCAGGCAGAATACCAAGAATAAACCACACAGTCACCGTGGACATCAAATAATATGAGTGAAGTAAATAATAGAATAGAGAAAGCACACCCAGACTTTATCATGATCACAGAGACCAAGCAAACAGAAGTGGTAATTAATGCCTTTTTTTAAGATATGATTCAATGGATCAATAAGTGTCTAGAGGAAAATGATTACCACAATACCATAAAATTCAGAAACTGGAAATATAAATTACTGCAAAACTAAATAATTATAGAAATAATATACAGCCAGCTGCGAAGATCAGAAAAAGCCATCTGAAGTCTGACAGGAATCAGGAGATTACTACCAATGATTTCAGAGTCAACATTTCATGGAACTCCTAAGAGGACAGAGATCTAGCAAGATTTCTGCTCGCCAGGTCGACACACACCACCTCTGCTGGCCAGGTTTGGTCAACACACACCACCTCTGCTGGTCAGGTTTGGTCAACACACACCACCTCTGCTGGTCAGGTTTGGTCAACACACACCACCTCTGCTGGCCAGATTTGGTCAACACACACCACCTCTGCTGGCCAGGTTTGGTCAACACACACCACCTCTGCTGGCCAGGTTTGGTCAACACACACCACCTCTGCTGGCCAGGTTTGGTCAACACACACCACCTCTGCTGGCCAGGTTTGGTCAACACACACCACCTCTGCTGGTCAGGTTTGGTCAACACACACCACCTCTGCTGGCCAGGTTTGGTCAACACACACCACCTCTGCTGGCCAGGTTTGGTCAACACACACCACCTCTGCTGGCCAGGTTTGGTCAACACACACCACCTCTGCTGGTCAGGTTTGGTCAACACACACCACCTCTGCTGGCCAGGTTTGGTCAACACACACCACCTCTGCTGGTCAGGTTTGGTCAACACACACCACCTCTGCTGGTCAGGTTTGGTCAACACACACCACCTCTGCTGGCCAGGTTTGGTCAACACACACCACCTCTGCTGGTCAGGTTTGGTCAACACACACCACCTCTGCTGGCCAGGTTTGGTCAAACACCACCACCTCTGCTGGTCAGGTTTGGTCAACACACACCACCTCTGCTGGTCAGATTTGGTCAACACACACCACCTCTGCTGGCCAGGTTTGGTCAACACACACCACCTCTGCTGGTCAGGTTTGGTCAACACACACCACCTCTGCTGGTCAGGTTTGGTCAACACACACCACCTCTGCTGGCCAGGTTTACTCAACACACACCACCTCTGCTGGCCAGGTTTGGTCAACACACACCACCTCTGCTGGCCAGGTTTGGTCAACACACACCACCTCTGCTGGCCAGATTTGGTCAACACACACCACCTCTGCTGGCCAGATTTGGTCAACACACACCACCTCTGCTGGCCAGATTTGGTCAACACACACCACCTCTGCTGGCCAGGTTTGGTCAACACACACCACCTCTGCTGGCCAGGTTTGGTCAACACTCCACCTCTACAGATCAACCTTGTCCAGCTCCACAGTCTGAGCGAACTATTTCTTGAACGAACTTCTCATAATTTCACCGAAATAATCGAAGCCTTGTAATAATCTTCCGATGTATTTCCTGAATTTTCTCCAAGACCTTTAAGTTTCACAATGAGGAAGCAAAAGAATAAAATAAGTAGAAGGAATGGAAAGAGCGAGAGGATCATTTGGAACGAGAAGAACATGAGAAACGGGAGGAGCAGGAATAACGGGATTACGAGTGAAGCCTCCTCCCTTGTATTTCGCCTCGTATCCTGCCTGGTATCCTGCCTTGGTCCCTCGTGGAAAAATACTCTTTTATTCAACAAGGGTAAACACGGCCAGTTCTAGTTCCTCTCTATACTTTACTTCCCGGCTGGTTCCTGAAATTGTGAAAATCTTTATCTTTTTTGATGATTCATTTTCCGTAGTAGAGCCGAGGTAAGTGTCCAGGAAGTAGACAACCCACTGTGACAACCACTCTCAGTTCTCCCCCACTGTGACAACCACTCTCAGTTCTCCCCCACTGTGACAACAACTCTCAGTTCTTCCCCACTGTGACAACCACTCTCAGTTCTCCCCCACTGTGACAACCACTCTCAGTTCTCCCCCACTGTGACAACCACTCTCAGTTCTCCCCCACTGTGACAACCACTCTCAGTTCTCCCCTACTGTGACAACCACTCTCAGTTCTTCCCCACTGTCACAACCACTCTCAGTTTTCCCCCACTGTGACAACCACTCTCAATTCTCCCCCACTGTCACAACCACTCTCAGTTCTTCCCCACTGTGACAACGACTCTCAATTCTCTCCCACTGCGACAACCACTCTCAGTTCTCCCCCACTGTCACAACCACTCTCAGTTCTCCCCCACTGTAACAGCCACTCTCCCTCCTCCTCCTCCTACTATAACAACCACTTTGAGTCCATATACCTGCCCCTATCACATAGGGCTTAAGGTACCCCTCTATTTTGTTAGCTAATTTCCGTTACTTGAGTGGTAAAGAATAAAAAATGCAAACATTCCTTGATGAATCACATTATTCCTTGATGAATCACAATATTCCTTGATGAATCACAATATTCCTTGATGAATCACAATATTCCTTGATGAATCACAATATTCTTTGCTCAGCCACAATGACCTTTGACCCCTCATTTAGATTTAGTGTGAATACAGCAAACTCTACTGACCCACGAAACGTCTTTTTGTTTCATATGTTATCACTCTGACCCTATGTTAGAATCCTGACTACATACTCGTCCTTCCTAAACACATGGCAGCATCCTAAGTCTTTGTGTAAGAATCTTGACTAAACGCCTCGTTAATCCTGTATTCACTAAACTTAGGATTTCCAAAATTTTTTGCATCAGTGTAAAGGGATGTGTTAGATTCTGCTGGGATACTGAGGCTGTGTGTATACTGACACCCTTCACGACACTGCTGTGAGAGACACGCATCCTCGAAGCTTTCTAACACCTAATATAACAGAGTTGTTACTTGATATAACAGTGTTGTTACTTGATATAACAGTGTTGTTACTTGATATAACATCGTTGCTTTTTGACATAACAGCTTTGTTACTCGATATAACAGCTTTGTTACTTGATATAACAGCGTTGTTACTTGACGCCATCTTTCCCAGCTGCAAGACAACAAGACAAATAAAGAAAATACAATGTACCACAAAGACATAACCAGACAGACAGATACAGCCAGACAGAGACAGACAGGAAGACAAAGATGACCGGGAGGGAGGAATGGTAGACAGAGGTCATTCCATGAGTAAACAACAGTGAGTGGGTCCTACGTGTGAAAGCAAAGGCAGAGGTTGCAAAACAAGCATTTATTGGCACAAAAGTGCCAATAACAGAGGTTACAGAGGTCACGGTTCACATCCTCCTAGTCATACTTTCTCCAATGCTCTGTTTCGCCCGCTCGGACCCACGGTATTGAGTTCAGTTCTTCGTGGTCTCGTACCTGGGGAAAAGCAGCCGGGGTGCTCAAATTTGATGTTTTTCCGGGCTCGTGAATGCAGTCCCTCTGATTCCTTTGGCCGGGCTCTTTGGTTACCGGTTTTAATATTAACTAAATTGGACTCCTATGCAAATGTTTTTAATATCGTGGGTGTAATATTTCTCTGGGCTGGTGTTTATCGCACATGTGTATGCTAATCTGGCCAGTGTGTTCCTACCATATGAAGTGACGCAATGATTATAGGGAATGAGGCTTGCCTTTTGGCATTATTAATGTGATTATCACTTTTGATTACTGTTACTAGCGATGATTTTATTGCTGCTTGCTGCTCTTGTTTGATTATTGTTTTATTATTATTATTATTATTATTATTATTATTATTATTATTATTATTATTATTATTATTATTTTTGTAATTATTATTATTATTATTATTATTATTATTATTATTATTATTATTATTATTATTATTATTATTATTATTATTATTATTGTATTATTATTATTATTATTATTATTATTATTATTATTATTATTATTATTATTATTATTATTATTATTATTATTATTATTATTTTGTAATTATTATTATTATTATTATTATTAATTATTATTATTATTATTATTATTATTATTATTATTATTATATTATTATTATTGTATTATTATTATTATTATTATTATTGTAATTATTATTATTATTATTATTGTAATTATTATTATTATTATTATTGTATATTATTATTATTAATTATTATTATTATTATTATTATTATTATTATTTAATTATTATTATTTATTATTATTATTATTATTATTATTATTATTATTATTATTATTATTGTTAATTATTATTATTATTATTATTATTATTATTATTATTATTATTATTATTATTTATTATTATTATTATTATTATTATTATTATTATTATTATTATTATTATTATTATCTATTATTGACCTGTGTACAGCGAAGAAAAGTTAGTGTTACAGAAATCTTTAGAGAGGCTATACTTCTAGGTGAGGACAGAGCTGGAGGAAGCTAGGAAGGTGATCCAACTACTTAGAGAGCACACGAAGACTCCTGCCCGGAACGAGGGAGAGGACACCAGATAAAGCAAGTGGTAATTGGTTTGTGGGAAAGGATTGATGCTGAAGATGAAGAAAGTTGAAAAAACCTCGGTTGAGAGTACTAATTCTTTCACTACATTGCCTTCGTATTGAGGGGGTTCTGTCGTCTAGAACGACACCCTGAAAGGCATTAATGAAGTTGATAATTTAGTGGGGGAAGGGGTTACTATCCGAATAAATTTATATACAAAACTCTTTGTAGCAGGAATGTGAATAGGAAGCAGTGGGTGTAATTTCCTGAGGCAGGGATGGACGATATATCTAGTACATTATGAAACATCACATGGGACCAACTTAACGAAAATGGACACTACGTCATTCTTCATTCACCTAGAACACGTTTCCCTCAAGTTGTGGGCAGTCATTTGTCTGCTTACCCCCAGTGTTTCAGCACTGGGGGAAACGATGTTGGGAAACACAGAAGAGAGAACCTGATAGACAGATAGAGGGCAACAATAGATTTAATTAAGAGGAAGGTTCTCTTTTCGCAGTCAGTCAGGAAAAGTCTTACTAATTCTTATCTTATAAAGGAATCTAATGATAACTTAAGCTGACTGTGTCAGCTACAGTACCTACACCCAGAGCCAACAGTCTGACTGGTCAGGAGCTCATCCAGGAAACCAAGACAGAAACCTAAGCCGATGGGTAAAGTGGAGCTTTTATCCTCCATCCAGTGGACTTAGTACTCTCGCTAAACCTTGCTTCCATAGCAGTGAGTGGGGTGTTGATGCTGGCTTCCTCCCCACTGCTGGCTTACTCCCCACTGCTGGCTTACTCCCCACTGTTGGCTTACTCCCCACTGTTTGCTTCCTCCCCACTGTTGGCTTCCTCCCCACTGTTGGCTTCCTCCCCACTCCTGGCTTACTCCCCACTGTTGGCTTCCTCCCCACTGTTGGCTTCCTCCCCACTGCTGGCTTACTCCCCACTGTTGGCTTCCTCCCCACTGTTAGCTTACTCCCCACTGCTGGCTTACTCCCCACTGTTGGCTTCCTCCCCACTGTTGGCTTCCTCCCCACTGTTAGCTTACTCCCCACTGTTGGCTTACTCCCCACTGTTGGCTTCCTCCCCACTGCTGGCTTCCTCCCCACTGTTGGCTTCCTCCCCACTGTTGGCTTCCTCCCGACTGCTTGCTTCCTCCCCACTGTTGGCTTCCTCCCCACTGTTGGCTTCCTCCCACTGCTTGCTTCCTCCCCACTGTTGGCTTCCTCCCCACTGTTGGCTTCCTCCCCACTGTTGGCTTCCTCCCCACTGTTATCTTCCTCCCCACTGTTGGCTTCCTCCCCACTGTTATCTTCCTCCCCACTGTTGGCTTCTCCCCACTGCTGCTTACTCCCCACTGTTGGCTTCCTCCCCACTGTTGGCTTCTCCCCACTGTGGCTTCTCCCACTGTGCTTCCTCCCACTGTTGGCTTCCTCCCCACTGTTGGCTTCCTCCCCACTGTTGGCTTCCTCCCACTGCTTTGGGTTCCTCCCCACTGTTGGCTTCCTCCCACTGTTGGCTTCCTCCCCACTGTTGGCTTCTCCCCACTGTTGGCTTCCTCCCACTGTTGGCTTCCTCCCCACTGTCTGACTTCTCCCACTGTTGGCTTCCTCCCCACTGTTGGCTTCCTCCCACTCTGGCTTACTCCCCACTGTTGGCTTCCTCCCACTGTTGGCTTACTCCCCACTGCTGGCTTACTCCCCACTGTTGGCTTCCTCCCCACTGTTGGCTTACTCCCCACTGCTGGCTTACTCCCCACTGTTGGCTTCCTCCCCACTGCTGGCTTACTCCCCACTGCTGGCTTACTCCCCACTCTTGGCTTCCTCCACACTGTTGGCTTCCTCCCCACTGTGGCTTCCTCCCCACTGTTGGCTTCCTCCACACTGTTGGCTTCCTCCCACTGTTGGCTTCCTCCCACTGTTGAGCTTCCTCCCCACTGTTGGCTTCCTCCCACTCTGGCTTCTCCCTGTTGGCTTCTCCCCACTGTTGGCTTCCTCCCCACTGTGGCTTACTCCCCACTGCTGGCTTACTCCCCACTGCTGGCTATCCCACTGCTGGTCCTCACCACTGCTGGCTTCCTCCCCACTGTGAGCTTACTCCCTCACTGCTCACTCCACTTTGGCTTCCTCCACACTGTTGGCTTCCTCCCACTGTTGCTTACTCCCACTGTTGGCTTCCTCCCACTGTTGGCTTCTCTCCACTGCTGGCTTACTCCCCACTGTTGGCTTCCTCCCACTGTTGTCTCCACTGTGGCCTCCCCACTGTTGGCTTCCTCCCCACTGTTGGCTTCTCCCCACTGTTGGCTTCCTCCCACTGTTGGCTTCTCCCACTGTTGGCTTCCTCCCCACTGTTGGCTTCCTCCCCACTGTGGCTTCCTCCCCACTGTTGAGCTTCTCCCCACTGTTGGCTTCCTCCCACTGTGGCTCTCCCCACTGTTGGCTTACTCCCCACTGTTGGCTTCCTCCCCACTGCTGACTTATTCCCCACTGTTGGCTTCCTCCCCACTGTTGGCTTCCTCCCCACTGCTGGCTTACTCCCACTGTGGCTTCTCCCCACTGTTGGCTTTCTCCCACTGTTGGCTTCCTCCCACTGTTGGCTTCCTCCCCACTGTTGGCTTCCTCCCCACTGTTGGCTTCCTCCCCACTCAGTTGGCTTCCTCCCACTGTTAGCTTCTCCCACTGTTGGCTTCACTTTGCTCCCACTGTTGGCTTCCTCCCCACTGTTGGCTTCCTCCCACTGTTGGCTTCCTCACCACTGTTGGCTTACTCCCACTGTTGGCTTCCTCCCACTGTTGGCTTCCTCCACTGCGGCTTATCCTCCACTGTTGGCTTCCTCCCACTGTTGGCTTCCTCCCACTGTTGGCTTCCTCCCCACTGTTGACTTCCTCCCCACTGTTGGCTTCCTCCCACTTGCTTCTCCCACTGTGGCTTCCTCCCACTGTTGGCTTCCTCCCACTGTTGGCTTCCTCCCACTGTTGGCTTCTCCCACTGTGGCTTCCTCCCACTGTTGGCTTCTCCACACTGTTGCTCTCCCACTGCTGGCTTCTCCCACTGTGCCATGTTGCTTCCTCCCACTGTTGGCTCTCCCACTGTTGGCTTCTCTCCACTGTTGGTTCTTCACTTGCTCCCCACTGTTGGCTCTCCCCACTGTTGGCTTCCTCCCCACTGTTGGCCTCCCTGTGCCCACACTGTGTTCCCCCACTGTTGGCTTCCCACTGTTGCTTCCTCCACACTGTTGGCTACCTCACCACTGCTGGCTTACTCCCCACTGTTGGCTTCCTCCCCACTGCTGGCTTACTCCCCACTGCTGCTATCACCACCATAACAACATAACACCCTAGTTATTATTATTATTATTATTATTATTATAATTTTGTTCTTCTATTTGTTAGTTCTGTTGTTGGTGGTGGTGTTTTTGTTGTTGTTGCTCTTCTTCTTCTTCTTCTTCTTCTTCTTCGTCTTCGTCTTCGTCTTCTTCTTCTTCTTCTATGAATGATGGTATGACCTTTGTAACATTGATGTATGGTAGGACCTTTGCAACGTTGGATGATAACGGGACTTTCGTAACGCTGGTTTATGGTAGAACCATTGTCACACATCTTGGTCGATTACAGCATCTACCATCCACTCTACTGGTAGCATCTACCATCCCCTCTACTGGTAGTATCTACCATCTCACCTGCTGGTAGCATCTACCATCCCACCTGCTGGTAACATCTACCATCCCACCTGCTGGTAGCATCTACCATCCCACCTGCTGGTAGCATCTACCATCCCACCTGCTGGTAACATCTACATCCCACCTGCTGGTAACATCTCCATCCCACCTGCTGGTAACATCTCCATCCACCTGCTGGTAGCATCTCATCCCACCTGGTGGTAGCATCTCATCCACCTGCTGGTAGCATCTACCATCCCACCTGGTGGTAGCATCTACCATCCCACCTGCTGGTAGCATCTACCATCCCACCTGGTGGTAGCATCTACCATCCCACCTGGTGGTAGCATCTACCATCCCACCTGCTGGTAGCATCTACCATCCCACCTGGTGGTAGCATCTACATCCCACCTGCTGGTAGCATCTACCATCACCTGCTGGTAGCATCTGCCATCCAGCTGGTGGTAGTATCTACCATCCACCTGCTGGTAGCATCTACCATCCCACCTGGTGGTGCATTCTACCACTGGTGGTAGCATTACCATCCCACCTGTGGTACATCTCCATCCCACCTGCTGACATCTCCATCCACCTCCCTAACGTGACTACCTCCACCTGCGCATCACCATCCACTGCTGGTAATCTCCCACTGCTGGACATCACCATCCACCTGCTGGTGAAGCATCTACCATCCCGCAACACTCACTGCTGGTAGCATCTACCATCCACCTGCTGGTGCATCTACCATCCACCTGCTGGTACATCCCTCACCTGCTGGTAATCTACCATCCACTGCTGGTGGCATCTACCATCCCACCTGCTGGTGCATCTACCCCCCACCTGCTGGTAGCATCTACCATCCACCTGCTGGTGGCATCTACCATCCACCTGCTGGTAGCATCTGCCACCCCACCTGCTGGTAGCATCTCCATCCCACCTGCTGGTAGCATCTACTTCCACCTGCTGGTAGCATCTACCATCCACCTGGTGGTAGCATCTACCATCCACCTGGTGGTAGACTCTACCATCCACCTGCTGGTAGCATCTACCATCCCACCTGGTGGTAGCATCTACCATCCCACCTGCTGGTAGCATCTACCATCCCACCTGCTGGTAGCATCTACCATCCCACCTGCTGGTAGCATCTACCATCCCACCTGGTGGTAACATCTACCATCCCACCTGCTGGTAACATCTACCATCCCACCTGCTGGTAGCATTTTCCCAAAATCCCAGCTGTGGTAATCACATCACTGTGGAGCATCTAAAAATCCACCTGCTGTAGCATCTTCCATCCACCTGTTAGATTACTCATCCTACCTGATGGAAAAGCATCTACCATCCTACCAGTAAAAACATTCTACATCCATCCTGTGGTAAACATACCATCCCCTGCTGGAGATCACCATCCCTGTGGTGATCTCCATCCACGCGGATCACATCCACCTGGTGGTGATCTCCATCCCCCGGTGCTACATCGTGGCATCCATCCCTGTGGAGCATCACATCCCGGCATCACCATCCACCTGCGGTGCATCTCCATCCCCGGTGATCACCATCCACCTGGTACATCCATCCACCTGGTGTATCTAAACTCGTGCTTACACTTGTAATCCCTCCCCCCGTGGGCACTAATCACCTGCTGGTCATCTACCATCCACCTGTGGTACACCATCCACCTGTGGTACACTACCATCCCCTGCTCATCTACCATCCCCTGCTGGTCATCTTCCATCTGGTGATCTCCATCCACCTGTGGTAGATTCCATCCACCTGTGGTAATACCCTGTGGTGCATTCCATCCCTGTGGATTACACCACTGAGCATCACTCCCCTGCGGATCATCCCACCTGGTGGTATTACATCCCCTGTGGACATCTACCAATGCGGAATCACCATCCACCTGTGGTAAATATTAAGGATTTGTAATAAAACGACTGTTGGGATAAATAAAACCATTTTTGATTTTTATTATTTTAAATATTTATTAAATTAATATAAAAGCATATAATCTGAATAAAAACATAATCTAATATTCTGTGTAAAAACATATATTTACACAATCATAGTACAATAAAATATCACAAGCAAATCATATACTTAGTGATGTGTCAAGTCGGTGCCAACTTCGTGTCACGCAGGACACTGCCATACCTCGTCATGATACTCCTTCTCCACCGTGTCCTCAGACACCCTTATCTCTGTGTTACACACACCATCGCTCAGGGTCACTCACGACACCTTCTCTGTGCCACATGGCACGCCCCCTGCATCATGAACCATTCTCTATTACAATCCTGTACAACGCGTCTTGACCTACACCAAATACACGACAACTTGTGTCGTGCCACCGTCACAAACTCCCTGCATACACCACTAAAACCCTGACACTCCGGTTAACAATCTCCGGTTAACAATCTCCGGGTACAGTCTCGGGTACAGTCTCAGGTACAGTTTCAGGTACAGTCTCAGGTACATCGTCGCAGGTACATCGTAGATTCTGGTGACCTCGCCGCTCTCCTTGTTGTAGGCTATCACCAGCACCACACTGCGTGAGTCTGCAACTCTCACGCAGGTCTGACTGATGAACTCCAGTAGTATATCAGTGAGCTGGTGGACTCTCCAGTGTTGAATAGGGGAGAGTCTCGATGACACTGTCAGTCAAGCCAGCCCGGCAGTCAAACATCAGGTCTGATGACGTAACCCCTTGACTGCCGGCCGGTGAGGTAATTACCTAACTACCATTGTTAGGTAGGGGGCCGTAACATAACATCTACCATCCCACCTGCTGGTAACATCTACCATCCCACCTGCTGGTAACATCTACCATCCCACCTGCTGGTAGCATCTACCATCCCAGCTGGTGGTAGCATCTACCATCCCAGCTGGTGGTAGCATCTATTATCCCACCTGCTGGTAGCATCTACCATCCCACCTGCTGGTAGCACCTACCATCCACCTGCTGGTAGCACCTACATCCACCTGCTGGTGGCATCTACCATCCACCTGCTGGTAGCATCTCCATCCCACCTGCTGGTAGCATCTACCATCCCACCTGCTGGTAGCATCTACCATCCCACCTGCTGGTAGCATCTACCATCCCACCTGCTGGTAGCACCTACCATCCCACCTGCTGGTAACATCTACCATCCCACCTGCTGGTAGCATCTACCATCCCACCTGCTGGTAGCATTTTGCCCTCCACCTGCTGGTGGCATCTCCATTCCCACCTGCTGGTGCATCTCCATCCACCTGCTGGTAGGGACCACCATCACCTGCTGGCAACATCTACCATCCACCTGCTGGTGGCATCTACATCCACCTGCTGGTGGCTTCCATCCCACCTGCTGGTAGCATCTACCATCCCACCTGCTGGTAGCATCTACCATCCCACCTGCTGGTAACATCTACCATCCCAGCTGGTGGTAATATCTACCATCTCACCTGCTGGTAACATCTACCATCCCAGCTGCTGGTAGCATCTACCATCCCACCTGCTGGTAGCATCTACCATCCCACTGCTGGTGCATCTACCATCCACCTGCTGGTAGGCATGTCCATCCACCTGCTGGTGGCATCTACCATCCCACCTGCTGGTAGCATCTACCATCCCACCTGCTGGTAGCACCTACCATACCACCTGCTGGTAACATCTTCCATCCCACCTGCTGGTAGCATCTACCATCCCACCTGCTGGTAGCATCTACCATCCCACCTGCTGGTAGCATCTACCATCCCACCTGCTGGTAGCATCTACCATCCCACCTGCTGGTAGCATCTACCATCCCACCTGCTGGTAGCATCTACCATCCCACCTGGTGGTAGCATCTACCATCCCACCTGCTGGTAGCATCTACCATCCCAGCTGCTGGTAGCATCTACCATCCCACCTGCTGGTAGCATCTACCATCCCACCTGCTGGTAGCATCTACCATCCCACCTGCTGGTAACATCTACCATCCCACCTGCTGGTAGCATCAACCATCCCACCTGCTGGTAGCATCTACCATCCCACCTGCTGGTAGCATCTACCATCCCACCTGCTGGTAGCATCTGCCATCCCACCTGCTGGTAGCATCTACCATCCCACCTGCTGGTAACATCTACCATCCCACCTGCTGGTAGCATCAACCATCCCACCTGCTGGTAGCATCAACCATCCCACCTGCTGGTAGCATCTGCCATCCCACCTGCTGGTAGCATCTACCATCCCAGCTGGTGGTAGCACCTACCGTGCCAAACCTCTGCTAGAATATATATATATATATATATTCCAGCAAAAGTAGTCACTCTGGTATTGGTTAAAACAATCAAACACTAAAAAGGAGTAAATTCTTCAGTAAATATTGCTTCATACTGTGAGAGAAATTCCTGACCTAACAAATACACAGCAGTTTTTTATATATTGGATTCCTATAAATTTGTGGTGTGTGTGTGTGTGTATTACTGGGTTTACACCTTTTTTCTTCCTGGGTCTTATTAATAACTTTTCTTAAAGCTGTGTATGAACTCTGCCTCTTTACTCTTTCTTTCAGACATTTAGTTCTATTTCTGACCATCGTCAGGCTGAAGAAGTATTTCCTGACATCGCTGTGATTCATCACGACCCTTAGTATTTTTTTGCGTTATTTCTGTCATATTTACCTTTAGCGTCCCTAGGTTTAACGTCCCTGGATTTAGCGTCCCTAGGTTTAGCGTCCCTAGGTTTAGCGTCACTAGGTTTAGCGTCCCTAGGTTTAGCGTCCCTAGGTTTAGCGTCCCTAGGTTTATCGTCCCTTGGTTTAGCGTCCCTGGGTTTAGCGTCCCTAGGTTTAGCGTCCCTAGGTTTAGTGTTCCTAGTCACTCCTCAAAATACATTTCTCTTAGATTAGTCTCACTGTGGCCTCTGCACTTTCTCTAGTTTACTGACATGATTTATGAGGTGAGGATTTAATTGCGATTATGTGTACTCCAATTTAGGCCTGACACATTTAGTATACAGGGTCCTTACTGATCTTTGTTGAGGTTCCTGAAAGTCAGTCTTATGTACCCCAGAGACGGATGTGCGTGACGGATGTGTACCTCAGGTACACATCCGTGAGTCAGGTTTGCAGACTGTCACCTTTACTTATCTCCCATTTCCTCATTAATCTTAATTTGTTCATTAGTTTGAAATCATTTAAAATTAAGTAATTTCTAAAAATTTCTCTTTTACTTTTAAATATATATATTTTTTTTCATTTATGTTAATGTAAAAATTAATAATTTTGTACCAAAAGAACCTTAGGAAACTTACCTAACCTTATTATAACAAGCGCAATTTTATTTAGCATAATCCAACTAAATATATTTTATAAGTTTACAATAATTTAATAATAAACAAACACAATGAAATATATACTATATTTTTTTAGGTTCAGAATGATTTTTGCGAAATCATTGCATACACAAATTTTCGCTTGCCCTATTCGGCAAGAAGTACATTGCTATTTAAGCCAAAATCGCAAGTTTTTACCTATTCGGCACGACATTTACACACGTCAGAAGGTGGATCGCTCCGTGTACCGGTGCTTGTTACAGTTGTCCGGACTGAAACATATCTCTGGACAGTTACTGAGCGTTGCCTATCGATTCGCAAATGACCTGCACTTAACATTAAACTTTTGGCGACGTTTCAGTTCTACCCAGACCATTGTCAAGTCACAACTAAGTGAGGGGGTAAAGAAGAGCAGAGAATCTCAGATAATATATGTGGAGAAGTTACCTCTTCTAGTGGAGGTTATTTGAGAATTGTTCCGGCCATCATATTGTGAATTTTCTTTTTCATTCTCGTCTCGGGAAATTTTGGATCAACTGTTGTGTGCTCCCTGTTACCTCTGGCCCAAGCGCTATTGCTCCACCTTGTCAAAATGCAGTCTTCTAGTCCAAGAATACACAGTCCACCCATCCAGGTCTCTCCTGGTATAGAACCCAAGAGCAGTTCTAGCGTGAGGTGAGGTGTTAGGTACACGTCTGTCGGTATTTGTGGGTATTTGCGTAAGAATATGCTGAGAACATCAGCAAAGCTTGTACCAGACTAGTCACAGGATATTGTTCCATGATATTGTTCCATGATGTTGTTCCATGATGTTGTTCCATGATGTTGTTCCATGATGTTGTTTTATGATATTGTTCCGTGATATTGTTCCATGATGTTGTTCCATGATGTTGTTCCATGATGTTGTTCCATGATGTTGTTCCATGATGTTGTTCCATGATATTGTTCTATGATGTTGTTCCATGATGTTGTTCCATGATGTTGTTCCATGATGTTGTTCCATGATGTTGTTCCGTGATATTGTTCCATGATGTTGTTCCATGATGTTGTTCCATGATGTTGTTCCATGATATTGTTCCATGATATTGTTCCATGATGTTGTTCCATGATGTTGTTCCATGATGTTGTTCCATGATATTGTTCCATGATGTTGTTCCATGATACTGTTCCATGATAGAGAAACCCAGTACACCTCCTGAACATCAGTACACACACACATGAGTTATGATCAAACACGTTCTAACTAAATTGCTGCGTTCAAACCCGTTAACAGAGCTGCAACAACAGAGACGGAAAACGGAAATCAAGATTCTCTTACTCTCTCAAACAGACTCTCTCATCTTTATCTATCTATTATATCATATCTACTTCATTATATATATATATATATATATATTTCTTTCATTATCATATATATAATATATATATATATTATATATATATATATACTATATACTCTCTTCTCTATTCTCTATATCTCTCTCTCTCTCTCTCTCTTCTTCTCTCTCTCTCTCTCTTTAAAATGCATGTTATCTATCTATCATTCATCTCCTCATCTGCCTCTGTTCCCTGTTATTCTTCTGTCCCTGTTGGCCATGTAGTGGCCCATGAATATTTTCAACGTCATGACCATATCTCCTCACCTACCGTCCTCCAGCCAAGGGTAGTCTCCCCTCTTTTTTTTTGGTTATTACCCTAATTAGAGATAAAGCAATGACCATTCACATTCAATCGACCTCATTAAGAAAGAGACATGATCTGTACTCGTGTTGATGATAGATAGATAGATAGATAGACGGGGAGGGATGCCTACTTTCAGAGGTACCTAATTAGTGATTTCTGGCTCAGGTTTCTAAGTGTAGTTGGGGATACAAGATTTACCTGAGTGTCAATAGTCAGATTCTTTCCTTGGGTTGATATGTATCCCTTCTAGGGGATACTGTGGGTATCTTCTCAGGGATACTGGGGTTCTCTTCTCGGGGATACTGTGGTTCTCTTCTGAGGGATACCGAGTGGTCCCTTTCCCCCAGGGATACGTGGTATCTAGTATTCCTATCCCAGTACTCCAGCAGGCGTATTTAGATCCTGCCCCCCATCCTATCATAGATTGAGGTAGACTTTCCACTATCAAAACCACCACCACAACTACCAACACCACCACCACCATCACCATCACCATCACCTTCACCACCACCAACACCACCACCACCACCAACACCACCACCACTACCACCACCACCACAACTACCAACACCACCACCACAACTACCAACACCACCACCACCAACACCAACACCACCACCAACACCACCACTACCACCACCACCACAACTACCAACACCACCACCACAACTACCATCACCACCACCACCAACACCACCACCACCACGTCTGGTGGTTCTTAATTACAACACAAGAAAGACTGTACATCAGTTATGATAGACTCACTTCTCCTCTGAATCAAGTTTCCAAAGGGGCGGTGCAGGTGAACGGGGTGGCGCAAAGGGTGACGCAGATGACGCACGCGCATACGACGTTAAATACCTTGTGCCTGTGACGCAGGAAGTGACGTAAAACATTATTACGGGATTCGTTACGATGGGGTTCAGGTGAACTTACAAATGTAACGATTTTTGTAAAGAAATTGACGATGCTTGTCAGTATGGATTTATTGGTCTGAAATCTCGAATTGTTGATTTGTTTTTTTTCCGGCGGGTCTTTGGAATAGTTGATTTGTTTTTTCCGGCGGGTCTTTGGAATTGTTGATTTGTTTTTTTCCGGCGGGTCTTTGGAATTGTTGATTTGTTGTTTCCGGCGGGTCTTTGGAATTGTTGATTTGTTTTTTCCGGCGGGTCTTTGGAATTGTTGATTTGTTGTTTCCGGCGGGTCTTTGGAATTGTTGATTTGTTTTTTCCGGCGGGTCTTTGGAATTGTTGATTTGTTTTTCCGCCGGGTCTTTGAAATTGTTGATTTGTTTTTTCCGGCGGGTCTTTGGAATTGTCGATTTGTCTTTCCGGCGGGTCTTTGGAATTGTTGATTTGTCTTTCCGGCGGGTCTTTGGAATTGTCGATTTGTCTACTCGCTGCGTCCTGGTTCGTTGTTTCCCGTCTTGGTCTTTAGAACTGATGTGTTTCCATAGTTACAGGACGCTGTTTGTATTGAGAAGTTGGAGACGCCCTTTACATTACTGCTATCACCGGCCATCTGGTCTTGATAACACACACACACACACTCGACCCCTGCAACCACAACTAAATGAGTACATACACACACACACACACACACACACACACACACACACACACACACACACACAACACACAAACACACACACACACACACACAAAACGTAGGCCTAGGGAATCCTCGCTCTTTGACCAGAAGATTTCAAGTTAGGAATCACTAAGTCAGCTTCATCTGTCACCTTCACCTGTCATCTTCACCTGTCACCTTCACCTGTCATCTTCACCTGTCACCTTCACCTGTCATCTTCACCTGTCACCTTCACCTGTAACCTTCTCCTGTCACCTTCACATGTAACCTTCACCTGTCACCTTCACCTGTCATCTTCACTTATCACTTTCACCTGTCACCTTCACCTGTCACCTTCACCTGTCACCTTCTCCTGTCACCTTCACATATCATCTTCACCTGTCACCTTCACATATCATCTTCACCTGTCACCTTCACATATCATCTTCACCTGTCACCTTCAAATGTCTTGCACATGTTTCCCCTCACACTCCTCCCTCACCTGTTACACCCAACACTTTTCTCTCCATGTGTCTCCCTTATCTGTTTCCATTACTTGTCTCTTTCATGTTGTGTGTGTGTGTGTGTGTGTGTGTGTGTGTGTGCATGTGTGTGTGTGTGTGTGTGCATGTGTGTGTGTGTGTGTTTATCGCACCGTCTCCTTGATTGTGGGTAGAGTGTGTTTACGTTCCCACGTTACGATGGACGATATCCTTTGGTGCCATTGATGTCTGTTTGTGAGCTCTGTGTTTGTTCCCTGTGTGTGTCTCCGTATTGGTGTTTGGTTTGCCTGAGTGCGTCTGTGTGTGTGTGTGTATGTGTACTCACTATTTGTACTCATTTTTGCTTGCATGGGTCGATCTGTAACTCCTGGCCCCGCCTCTTGGGTGGTCGCTACTAAGTCCACTCTCTCTCCCTCCTCCATGATTTGTATTGTACCTCTTCTTAAATCTATGTATGGATTATGCCTCCACTACATCACTCTCCAGATTGTTCCGCTTCCTGACAACTCTATGACTAAAGAAATACTTCCTAACATCCCTATGACTCATTTGAGTTTTCAACTTCCAGTTGCGACCCCTTGTTGCTGTGTCCCATCTCTGAACATCCTGTCCTTATCCACCTTGTCAGTTCCTCTCAGTATTTTATATGTCGTTATCATGTTCCTCCCTATCTCTCCTGTCCTCCAGGGTCATCAGGTTGATTTCCCTTTACCTTTCTTCGTAGGACATTTCCCTTAGCTCTGGAACTAGCCTTGTTGCAAACCTTTGCACTTTCTCTAATTTCTTGACGTGCTTGACCAGGTGTGGGTCCAAACTGGTGCTGCATACTTTTATATGGGCCAGACGTACGCGGTGTACAGAGTCTTTAACGATTCTTTACTGAGATGTCGGAACGCTGTTCTTAGGTTAGCCAGGCACCCATATGCTGCAGCAGTTATCTGGTTGATGTGCGCCTCAGGAGATGTGCTCGGTATTATACTCACCCCAAGATTCTTTTCCTTGAGTTAGGTTTGCAGTCTATGGCCCCTTAGCCTGTACTCTGTCTGCGGTCTTTCCCAATCTTCATGACTTTGTACTTAGTGGTGCTAAACTCGAGGAGCTAGTTACTGGACCAGGGTTGCAGCCTTTCCAGATCCCTGATCCTCATCAGATTGAATTCTTCTCAGTGACTTCACATCATCTGCAAACAGAGACGCTTCCTTCCGTCATGTCATTCACATATCCAGAAACAGCACCAGTCCTAGGACTGACCCCTGTGGAACCCGACTAGTTACAGGCGCCCACTCTGACACCTCATCACGTATCATGACTCGTTGCTGCCTTCTGGTCAGGTATTCTCTGATTCATTGGAGTGCCTTTCCTGTTACTCCGGCCTGATCCTCTAGCTTTTGCCCTAATCTCTTGTGTGAAACTGTGTATACCTGGAGTATACCTGGAGAGGGTTTCGGTGGTCAACGCCCAGTAGGTTTGTGACAAAGGATTTCCCTTCCTTGAAACCGTGCTGGCTGTCGTATATAAGCTCATTCCTTTCTAAATGTTCCACCACTCTTCTCTTAATAACCTTCTACATGACTTTGCATACTATGCATGTCAGTGACACTGCTCTGTAGTTTAACGCTTCATGTCTGTCTCCTTTCTTAAAAACTGGGACTATATTTTCTGTCTTCCACACCTCACGTAGTCGCCCTGTTTCGATAGATGTGTTGAAGATTGTTGTTAGAGGTACACACAGTGCCTCTGCTCCCTCTCTCAGGACCCACAGAGAGATGTTGTCCGGTCCCACCTCCTTTGAGGTATCTTGTTCACTTAGCAGCCTCTTCTCTTCCTCTTCGGTTGTGTGTATTGTGTCCAGCACTTGTTGGTGTACCCCACCTCCGTCTTCCCGGAGTTCTTTCTATCTCCACTGAAAATACTTCCTTAAATCTCATGTTGAGCTCTTCACATACTTCTCTGCCATTTCCTGTGAACTCTCCTCCTTCCTTCCTCAGCCTGATCACCTGGTCCTTGACTGTTGTTTTCCTCCTGATGCGGCTGTACAACAGCTTCGGGTCAGACTTGGCTTTGGATGCTGTCATTTTCGTATTGTCGCTGAGCCTCTCTCCTTATCTGTGCATATTCGTTTCTGGCTCTTAGATTAATCTCATTTTCCTGGGTCCTTTGTCTTCTATACTTTTTCCATTCTCTAGCTCACTTAGTTTTGGCCTCCCTGCACCTTCGAGTGAACCAAGGGTTCGTTCTGTTCTTCCCATTATTTCTGGTGTGTGTGTATGTGTGTGTGTGTGTGGTGTGTGTGTGTGCGTGTGTGTGTGTGTGTGTGTGTGGGTGTGCGTGTGCGTGTGCGTGTGTGTGTGGGGTGTGTGGACGTGTGTGTGTGTGTGTGGGGGTGTGTGTGTGTGTGTGTGTGTGTGTGTGTGTGGGTGTGGACGTGTGTGTGTGTGGGTGTGGGCATGTGTGTGTGTGTGTGTGGGTGGGTGTTGTGTGTGTATGTGTGTGTGTGTGTGTGTGTGGGTGTGGGTGTGAGCGTGTGTGTGTGGGTGTGGGTGTGGACGTGTGTGTGTGTGTGTGTGAGTGTGGGCATGTGTGTGGGTGTGTGGGTTGGTGTGGGGTGGGTGTGGGTGTGCGTGTGAGTGTGTGTGTGTGTGTGTATGTGTGTGTGTGTGGGGGGTGTGAGCGTGTGTGTGTGGGTGTGGGTGTGGGCGTGTGTGTGTGGGGTGAGTGTGGGTGTGGGTGTGTGTGTGTGTGTGTGTGTGTGTGTGTGTGTGTGTGCGTGTGCACGAAACTTACAAAGATAAAAAATCTCATTGTTTTTATTGCATAAGTGACTTTTCAATATCACTTCTATGTACGATTCAACATTAATAATCCCAGAGCTCCCGAAAAAAAAGCCACGTTCAATTTCTATCAAACAAAAAAAAATAATGAGGTACAAGGACATTAATTCCCATTTACTGGACAATTTAGTGATTTATCTGCCTTTAAAGTAATTAATTTAGCAATCATATAAGCAACACTGTGTATGTGTGTGTGTGTGTTTCCCGGAGTTTAGTCAACGCCAGTTCCAGTTTGAGTCTGTGTATGTTAATGCTTGTAAATGTTCACATGGGGAATTTATGAACATTTGAACTCATATGAACATTCTCTCCCCGCCCTCATATCCATCCCGTAAAGTTGCACTCCTAAATGGCGTGTGAAGTTTGAACACTTTATCTCATTTTAGCGTTTGTTCAATAGATGGGTGGAATAGTTGAGTACACATACACACACATACACACACACACACACACACACACACACACACACACACACACACACACACATACTCATTTCTCGATGCGACATTAGGCCTGCATGCCGATCCTAGGCCTATTAAGCTTAATTTAGACGTATCCAAAGCTACAACAGTCAGATATGTGTTTATCTATCCCAGGCATCTAGCTGTCTACTCAAGGATCTACTCATCTACTCAGACATCTACTCACCTACTCAGACATCTAGTTATCTACTCAGACTTCTACTCAGTCATCTACTTATCAACTCTGACATCTAGTTATCTACTCAGACATCTTATTAAGTCAGACATCTACTCATCTACTCAGACATCTCATCTACTCAGATATGCATCTGGTACTGTGATACCTCACACTACATCAGGTATCCCTCTGGTACTGTGATACCTTACACTACGTCAGGTATCCCACTGTTATCCCTCACACTACCTCAAATATGGCACTGTCATTTCTCACACTAAACCAGATATCCCACTGTTATACCTCACACTACGTCAGATATCCCACTGTTATCCCTCACACTACGTCAGATATCCCACTGTTATCCCTCACACTACGTCAGATATCCCACTGTTATCCCTCACACTACGTCAGATATCCCACTGTTATCCATCACACTACGTCACATATCCCACTGTTATCCCTGACACTACGTCAGATATGACATGCTGTGCAGAATGGAGAGATATTAACACATATTACTGGCCCCCAAGTGAATAAAACCCACCGCTGACACCAGCCATGAAAGGGACACAAAACTGACAGAAAAAGGGCGAAAACAGTGCAATGAGAGAAGGCATGGAAGTGCCCCCCCAAATGTGGAACGAGTTTGCATAGCAGAATACCACGATACATAATACCGCGGTGTGGGCAGCAATTTATGTGTGTGCTGCTGCTGCTGCTGCTGTTGGTGCAGCTGCAGCTGCAGCAGTTCCGTGCAGCTGTAATATTCATGTAAGTTTAGCGCAGCTGTACACTGGGGGTAACAGATAGCGAGCGGGTCTCTCCCTGCCAGGGATTGTATTTCTTCCTGGTAATGGCCGTCTCTTCTGCATCCTCCTCTTCCTCCTCCTCCTCCTCCTCCTCCTCCTCCTTCTCCTCCTCCTCCTTCTCCTTCTCCTCCTCCTCCTCCTCCTCCTCTCCTCCTCCTCTCCTCCTCCTCCTCCTCTTCCTCCTCTTCCTCCTCCTCCTCCTCCTCCTCTCCTCCTCTTCTCCTCTCCTCCTCCTCCTCCTCCTCCTCCTCCTCCTCCTCCTCCTCCTCCTCCTCCTCCTCCTCCTCCTTCTCCTCTCCTCCTCCTCCTCCTCCTCCTCCTCCTCCTCTCCTCCTCCTCCTCCTCCTCCTCCTCCTCCTCCTCCTCCTCCTCCTCCTCTTCCTCCTCTTCCTCCTCCTCCTCCTCCTCCTCCTCCTCCTCCTCCTTCTCCTCTTCTTCCTCCTCCTCCTCCTCCTCCTCCTTCTCCTTCTCCTCCTCCTCCTCTCTCCTTCTCCTTCTCCTCCTCCTCCTCCTCCTCCTCCTCCTCCTCTCCTCCTCCTCCTCCTCCTCCTCTCCTCCTCTCCTCCTCCTCCTCCTCCTCTCTTCCTCCTCCTCCTCCTCCTCCTCTCCTCCTCTTCCTCCTCCTCCTCCTCCTCCTCCTCTTCCTCCTCCTCCTCTCTCCTCCTCCTCCTCCTCCTCCTCCTCCTCCTCCTCCTCCTCCTCCTCCTCCTCCTCCTCCTCTCCTCCTCCTCCTCCTCCTCTTCCTCCTCTTCCTCCTCCTCCTCCTCTTCCTCCTCTCCTCCTCCTCCTCCTCTTCCTCCTCTTCCTCCTCCTCCTCCTCCTCCTCTTCCTCCTCTTCTCCTCCTCCTCCTCTTCCTCCTCCTCCTCCTCCTCCTTCTCCGTAGCGATTTGTTTAGCTTTGCTGGCATTAGGTTAGCTGGGAGCTTTTTATTCTTAGCTTTCAAAATAACATGTCATTAGCGCCTCTTTGCGCCTTTGTGCACCTTTGGAATACAAGTCAGCGATCTGGTCCACCAATGTGTAAGCGAACAATGGTATCTACACTTAAAATTTCCCTAGTATATACACAGAGAGGTGTATGTCTCTCATTGTGTATACATTGAGAGGTGTATGTCTCTCAGTGTACGCACAAAGAGAGGTGTATGTTTCTCAGTGCATATACAAGGAGAGGTGTATGTTTCTCAGTGTACATACAAAGATAGGTGTATGTCTCTCAGTATATTTACAGAGAGGCGTATGTCTCTCAGTGTATATATACACAGAGAGGTGTATGTCTCTCAGTGTACATATAAAGAGAGGTGTATGTCTCTCAGTGTACATACAAGAAGAGGTGTATGTCTCTCAGTGTACATACAAAGATAGGTGTATGTCTCTCAGTATATATACAGAGAGGCGTATGTCTCTCAGTGTATATATACACAGAGAGGTGTAGGTCTCTCAGTGTATATATATATATACTGAGAATATACTTTGATCCCTATTTTAGGTATTAAAGTATTCTTGACTGGTGATGAATAGATGACATACAGACTTGATGACTCTCGTGTAGTAGACAGACTTGAAACCCAAAAACTCGACCAACCATTCATCAATGTTGAGTTTGAGGGAGACAGGTGAAAATCACCTGACTATCACTTGACTGTCACCTGACTGTCACCTGACTGTCACCTGAAACATTACTTCTTATAATGGCTAAAGATTTACAACTTAATTGGGCTAAATTGACTTTAAGACCTCAGAGGTCCTTAGTGAAGAGCTTATGATAGAAGTAACAGGAGCTACCCCTTCCTCTTCCTCGGATCTAACCTCCTTGCATCCCATTCCCCTCCAGGCGCCGTGTGACCACTACGCTTTTAGCGCTTCTCCATGAATGTAATAATAATAATAATAATAATAATAATAATAATAATAATAATAATAATAACAATAGTAGTAGTAGGTCATCTTCTGAAAAAGACCTCATTTAGAGGTCGAAAAATGCAGTACACTTTTATTTCTTCCTTTTTTTATGCTTGCAAATGGCTATTTTTTTCTTTTCTATTGACTATTGATAATTACTCTACCAACACTATACAACCACCACTGTATTACACTGTACTACCAACACTGTATTACACTGTACTACCAACACTGTATTACACTGTACTACCAAAACTGTATTACACTGTACTACCAACACTGTATTACACTGTACTACCAACACTGTATTACACTGTACTACCACCACTGTATTACACTGTACTACCAACACTGTATTACACTGTACTACCAACACTGTTACACTGTACTACCAACACTGTATTACACTGTACTACCAACACTGTATTACACTGTACTACCAACACTGTATTACACTGTACTACCAACACTGTATTACACTGTACTACCAACACTGTATTACACTGTACTACCAACACTGTATTACACTGTACTACCAACACTGTATTACCTACTCCCCCTGTATTACACTGTTCTACCAACACTGTATTACACTGTACTACCAACACTGTATTACACTGTACTACCACCACTGTATTACACTGTACTACCAACACTGTATTACACTGTACTACCAACACTGTATTACACTGTACTACCACCACTGTATTACACTGTACTACCAACACTGTATTACACTGTACTACCAACACTGTATTACACTGTACTACCAACACTGTATTACACTGTTCTACCAACACTGTATTACACTGTACTACCAACACTGTATTACACTGTACTACCAACATTGTACTACCAACACTGTACTACCAACACTGTATTACACTGTACTACCAACACTGTATTACACTGTACTACCAACACTGTATTACACTGTACTACCAACACTGTATTACACTGTACTACCAACACTGTATTACACTGTACTACCAACACTGTATTACACTGTACTACCAACACTGTATTACACTGTACTACCAACACTGTATTACACTGTACTACCAACACTGTACTACCATCATGTACACTGTACCAACACTGTATTACTCTGTACTACCAACACTGTATTACACTGTACTACCAACACTGTATTACACTGTAATACCAACACTGTATTACACTGTATACCAACACTACTATTACACTGTACTACCAACACTGTATACACTGTACTACCAACACTTATAAGTACTACCAACACTGTATTACACTGTACTACCAACACTGTACACGTCTACCAACACTGATTACACTGTACTACCAACACTGTATTACACTGTACTACCAACACTGTATTACAATGTACTACCAACATGTATACATGTATCAACCTGTACTACCAACACTGTATTACATGTATATAACACGATACAACTGTATTACACTGTACTACCAACACTGTATTATACTGTACTACCAACACTGTATTACACTGTACTACCAACACTGTATTACACTGTACTACCAACACTGTATTACATGTATACCAACACTGTATTACACTGTAATACCAACACTGTATTATACTGTACTACCAACACTGTACTACCAACACTGTATTACACTGTACTACCAACACTGTATTACACTGTACTACCAACACTGTATTACACTGTACTACCAACACTGTATTACACTGTAATACCAACACTGTATTACACTGTACTACCAACACTGTATTACAATGTATTACCAACAATGTATTACACTGTACTACCAACACTGTATTACAATGTATTACCAACACTGTATTACACTGTAATACCAACACTGTATTATACTGTACTACCAACACTGTATTACACTGTACTACCAACACTTTATTACACTGTACTACCAACACTGTATTACACTGTACTACCAACACTGTATTACACTGTACTACCAACACTGTACTACCAACACTGTATTACACTGTACTACCAACACTGTACTACCAACACTGTATTACACTGTACTACCAACACTGTATTACACTGTACTACCAACACTGTATTACACTGTAATACCAACACTGTACTACCAACACTGTATAACGCTGTAATACCAACACTGTACTACCAACACTGTATTACACTGTACTACTAACACTGTACTACCAACACTGTATTACACTGTAATACCAACACTGTATTACACTGTAATACCAACACTGTATTACACTGTATTACCAACAATGTATTACACTGTAATACCAACACTGTATTACCAACACTGTATTACTCTGTACTACCAACAATGTATTACACTGTACTACCAACACTGTATTACACTGTAATACCAACACTGTACTACCAACACTGTATTACACTGTACTACCAACACTGTATTACACTGTACTACCAACACTGTATTACACTGTACTACCAACACTGTATTACACTGTACTACCAACACTGTATTACACTGTACTACCAACACTGTAATACACTGTACTACCAACACTGTATTACACTGTACTACCAACACTGTATTACACTGTACTACCAACACTGTATTACACTGTACTACCAACACTGTATTACACTGTACTACCAACACTGTATTACACTGTACTACGTTAATACCATATCAATTCAGGTATTGCCTACGACTGATACCAAAATCACGTTCGTCGTTGGTGCTTCCTACCAGCAGATAATACCACCCGACTCAGTCTGGTATCATCTACGTCCTTGACCTGGTGTGTTATACTTGGTGTAAGACACGTGCACAGAGCCACGTTATCGCCGGCGTCGTCTCGCTCCGTGAACAGAATTCGCGGAATCGCGCGATGAAGATATCGCTGAAATTTACGGTAATGGGCGAGCATTACTTGTGAGCGATAGAGGCTTAATGTCGGTCTCGCTTTTGTAAAGTGACTCTTGAGAAGAGTCAAAGAAAGAAGAGGAACGACCTTTTCTAGGGCTGGTTCAGAGCCCCTGGGGGAGGTGGTGGGGGGGGATATGAAGGCAGTGTAGACAGTGATTCACTGTGGCAGTGTGTGGAAGGACGGTGAGATGCTGTCTGAGGCAGTGAGACAGTGAATCGCTCTAACAACAGCAACAATAACAAATATCAAAACAACGACAACGACAACAACAGCTAGAATCAGCAACAACAACAAAAACAGTAACAATAACAACAAGAAACATCGAAACATCAAAAACAACAACAACAACTACAACAACGATAAAAACAGACATCAAAACAACAACAACAATCAACAACAACAGCAATAACAACAACAAGCATCAAAACAACAAAAACAAAATCAACAACACCAATAACGTAACAACAATAACAAGAAACATCAAAACAACAAAAACAGCAACAATCAGCAACACTAACAACAGCAATAACACTAACAACAAATATCAAAACAACAACGACAACCGGCATCAACAACAATTAGCAACAACAGCAACAAGAACTACACCATAACAACCTACAACAAAAAACGACAACAACAACACAAACAACAGCAGACATCAAAACAACAACAACACCATCTCATGTGTACCGTGAGTCAGCATATCTCTCCTCAACACACCGGAAGTCACTTGGTGCTCTGTGGTGGGGCTCTCTGGTGGTGCTCTGTGGTGGTGCTCTCTGGTGGTGCTCTGTGGTGGTGCTCTCTGGTGGTGCTCTGTGGTGGTGCTCTCTGGTGGTGCTCTCTGGTGGCGCTCTGTGGTGGTGCTCTGTGGTGGTGCTCTGTGGTGGCGCTCTGTGATAGCACTGGTGGTGCTCTATGATGACACTCTTTGGTGGTGCTCTGTGATGGCACTCTGTGGTGGTGCTCTGTGATGGCACTCTGGTGGTGCTCTGTGATGACACTCTTTGGTGGTGCTCTGTGATGGCACTCTGTGGTGGTTCTCTGCGATGGCACTCTGGTGGTGCTCTGTGATGATACTCTGTGGTGGTGCTCTGTGATGGCACTCTGTGGTGGTGCTCTGTGATGACACTCTTTGGTGGTGCTCTGTGGTGGTGCTCTGTGATGGCACTCTGTGGTGGTGCTCTGTGATGGCACTCTGTGGTGGTGCTCTGTGATGACACTCTTTGGTGGTGCTCTGTGATGGCACTCTGCGGTGGTGCTCTGTGATGGCACTCTGGTGGTGCTCTGTGATGGCACTCTGGTGGTGCTCTGTGATGACACTCTTTGGTGGTACTCTGTGATGGCACTCTGGTGGTGCTCTGTGATGGCACTATGTGGTGGTGCTCTGTGATGACACTCTTTGGTGGTACTCTGTGATGGCACTCTGGTGGTGCTCTGTGATGGCGCTCTGTGGTGGTGCTCTGTGGTGGCGCTCTGTGATGGCACTCTGTGGTGGCGCTCTGTGATGGCACTCTGTGGTGGTGCTCTGTGGTGGAGATCTCTGGCGGTGATACCCTGTAGTGGCGCCCTCTGCTGGTGCTCAAACGCTCACGAGTCAAAGTAATGGATTTATGCATTGGATTCTGCTTCACAGCTCCCAAACACACATCTCTTGCCCTGAGGTCCAACACTATCAATGGTCCCTCGTCTCTTCTGGCGCCCCGCTGAAGTTTCGGCGCCCGGGAGCCATACTTCCCGGGATTTACTTTAAACTTTCCGTCACGAATAAGAGAAGAATTCCGCGAATAATACACAGAAGGACTACTTAGAACAATGCTAGTCTTTATTGAGGAAACGTTTCGCTCATCTGCAGATCCTTGTGGGACCCCACTTGGTACACCTGCTCGCCCTGACGCTTCCTTTCTGCCACTTTCTGTCTGTTATTCCTAGATAATGCTGTGATGTAATGGCTTAGAAAAATGGCAAATTGAAGACTTGGTGTGTTTATTGAGGAAACGTTTCGCCAGCCAGTGGCTTCTTCAGTTCAATACAGAGAAGAACGGTGAACGATGAGGAGGAGAATGCGGTAAGCAGTCCCTCTACTGCTGTACCTTTCTCGTTATTCCCCGGTGTCGTTCTAGTTTGTATTTCAGTCTGTTTTGTGTTGTATTATCGAAGGCTTTTTTAAAAACTAGGAATATGCTATCCACAGTGTGTGTGTGTGTGTACTCACCTAATTGTGGTTGCAGGGGTCGAGACTCAGCTCCTGGCCCCGTATGTGTGTGTGTGTTTGTTTGTGTGTGTGTGTGTGTGTGTGTGTGTGTGTGTGTGTGTGTGTGTGTGTAAGTGTGCTTTAAGGATGGCGTTGTTCATATACATATATAAGAAATCCGTTCAAAGATGATATAAAACTAGCGATGTTCACTAAAGAAATACAGAAGAAATTGAGAGATCACAAGACTGACAGAAAGGTGGGGGAAAAGTGAAAGGAAAACCGGAGACGGAGTATAAAATTGTTACGACGGATGAAAGCCTTTTTATCTGTCTTGATAAAGTACAATCTTACATTATCTGTCTTTATAAAGCTCTTTCTTACATTATATGCCTGCACCGCACTTACACATGCTGTGAACAGCTATCACTATGCTTACCTGGATTATAATTGGAGAGGGTTTCGGGGGTCAACGTCCTTGCAGCCCGGTCCGTGACCAGGCCTCGCTTGCTCACATTCCTGAAAGCTGTCTTTAAATTCAGCAATTTTCTTTATACCACCGATGTTGATCTGTTTACACGCCAGGAGAAAAATTTGTCGTGGTACGCACCCCGAAGTCCTAAGATTCATTTACCCAGAATAAGAAAATGTTAGGTCATATGCGATATTTCTCAGCGCAGATAAGAAACCATGTCTTCAGGAGTACAGGCGACAGTGCCCTTTTCCTTATCGTGAATGAGACACAGCAACACCC
>WNWK01006552.1:72500-90000 GCA_009830355.1 Cherax destructor
TATATATA
The DNA here is from genome assembly GCA_009830355.1 of Cherax destructor. Taxonomy (NCBI): domain Eukaryota; kingdom Metazoa; phylum Arthropoda; class Malacostraca; order Decapoda; family Parastacidae; genus Cherax; species Cherax destructor. The sequence continues at coordinate 72,509 of WNWK01006552.1, forward strand.
TATATATATATATATATATATATATATATATATATATATATATATATATATATATATATGATTGTCGCCGATTAGGTAAAACGTGCGATTTTGGCTTAAATAGCAACGCTCGTCTTGCCATATAAGACAAGTGAAAATTTGTGTATGCAATAATTTAGCAAAAATCATTCTGAACCTAACGAAAAAAATATATTTCATTGTGTTTGTTTATTATTAAATTAATGTTAACGTATCTAAAATATATTTAGTTGGGTTAGGCTAAATTAAATTGCGCTTGTTGTAATAAGGTTAGGTAGGTTTTCAAAGTTTCTCTTGGTACAAAATTATAAATTCTTACATTAACATAAATTAAAAAAATATATCTTTAAACGTATAAGAGAAAATTTTAGAAAGGACTTAATTTTAGATGAGTTCTTACTAATATATATATATATATATATATATATATATATATATATATATATATATATATATATATATATATATATATGGTCAATTAGTTTAAAGATATATATTTTTCATTTATGTTAATGTAAAAAGTAATAATTTTGTACCAAAAGAACCTTAGAAAACTTACCTAACCTTATTATAATAAGCGCAATTTAATTTAGCCTGATCCAACTAAATATATTTTAGGTAACTTTACAATAATTTAATAATAAACAAACACAATAAAATATATTTTTTTCGTTAGGTTCAGAATGATTTTTGCGAAATTAATGAATACACAAATTTTCGTTTGCCATATTCGGCAATAAGTGCTTTGCTATGTTAAGCCAAAATCGCAAGTTTTACCTATTCGGCACGACATATATATATTTAGAGAGTCCTCATCCTGCTTACCTCCCTTCCCCAGTTACTATGCTGTCACTGTCACTTCCCCGTCACTCTGCCTGTCACTCTTCCTGTCACTCTCCATGTCACTCTCCCTCTCACACTCCCAGTCACTCTCCCCGTCACACACCCCTTCACTCTCCCCGTCACTCTCCCCGTCACTCTCCCCGTCACACACCCTGTCACTCTCCCCGTCACTCTCCCCTTCACTCTCCCCGTCACTCTCCCCGTCACTCTCCCCGTCACTCTCCCCGTCACTCTCCCCGTCACTACATGGGACATTCATCTCTCTTCCCCATCACACCAGAGACAAACTCACCCTCACCTTTTCATAAACAGTGTCACCATTCATCTCACTGCCGTTACATAACAGGCACCATTGTCTCACTATTTTTCCCCTCTCCCATGAACCACACACCTCTCTATATATATCAAGTGCAGTCATGATAAAATTCACTACAGAATGTCCTATAATATTCGAATTTTTTTCTCTAGCATCAATTTTGTCGTTTATTAACTCGTTCTGGATAGTGATTCGATAGAGCGTTTTTGTACTATGTAGAGACCGTCGGGTTTGCTGCATTTTATTTGACGTACGTCAAACATGCTCTGTAGAGTAGTGAACTGGGAGTTGAGAGCAGTTCTGGTGCCCCCACTGCTCTATTTGTTGTCCAGTTCGATCTACCAGTCCGGAGAGAGCACGCTGTCTCCCCAGTCAAGGTGAGGTTATATAAACCATACCACAGGTGGGGTTAGAACCTGAGATCAGAGAGTCTCAAAACTCCAGACCGACGCGCTAGCCACTGGGCCAGCTAGCTTCAATAAGATTCGTCCAACTAGGTATATTTCTACACCATAGGAAGGTTAGCATAGGCACCACTGTGACCACAAATGCAAGTTTTTACAGACGAATCTCCCGCTAGCATGGCCGTGACTAACTCTAGCTCAAGTCCCCTCTAAGCCGTCAACATGACTCTCTGATCGCAGGTTCTAACCCCACCCGTGGTATGGCTTGTTTGCAATCGTGTCATTACGATTTCGTGAGTGAGGCTACATCTTTATTCCTGGTTGTTTGTCTCATTATTATACTGCTAACTTAACGTATTAATCTTTTAAATATTGTGAATAAGTGGTGAAGGTATACATGGATTAAATAATGTATCTCACCTGTCCTTGCCTCACCCTTCTATTGCCCTGTTCACCGCTAAATATCAATGACTTTGTTTACGGCCAGGTGCTACAGCCCTTGAATTTATACCTATGTTCGTAATACACTATACTGAAAAATAAGTAAAGAAAACTATTTTCTATGACAGGTTTCAGAATATAGAAATATAGCATGAGAGAGAGAGAGAGAGAGAGAGAGAGAGAGAGAGAGAGAGAGAGAGAGAGAGAGAGAGAGAGAGAGACCATCATAACATCATGTGCAATATTCTTTTTAATTACGTTTGCTATCTTCCAGCTATCTGCTGCTTGCACTGACACAAGCTATATGCATCGAGAGACGTAAATTTCTCGGCGTATATATGCTGAGAGTTTATTTTTAATCACTATTTTACGGATTAAAGAATTCATGTCTGGTGGTGCAGCGGTTAGGGTGCAGCCCTAATGACCCTGGTGTAGACGAGACGCTTTAAACTCCCATTAACTTACCATCCTCATCCTGCCATTAATAATTTCTTGCAAAAATTCTTTCTTCTAATGATTTTGGTGATGTTCCACCTGGCTGTGATGTCTCTGATGTGTCAAGTTCCATTTGAAGTCCATCCCCTCTCCCATCTCCTCATTAGTTTTTGCAATTCCTGAGAGTTCAGCTTAGTGTGTCCTCCCTTGTGTGTCCTCCCTTGTGTGTCCTCCCTTGTGTGTCATCCCTTGTGTGTCATCCCTTGTGTGTCCTCCCTTGTGTGTCCTCCCTTGTGTGTCCTCCCTTGTGTGTCATCCCTTGTGTGTCCTCCCTTGTGTGTCCTCCCTTGTGTGTCCTCCCTTGTGTGTCCTCCCTTGTGTGTCCTCACTTGTGTGTCCTCCCTTGTGTGTCCTCCCTTGTGTGTCCTCCCTTGTGTGTCATCCCTTGTGTGTCCTCCCTTGTGTGTCCTCCCTTGTGTGTCCTCCCTTGTGTGTCCTCCCTTGTGTGTCCTCCCTTGTGTGTCATCCCTTGTGTGTCCTCCCTTGTGTGTCCTCCCTTGAGTGTCCTCCCTTGTGTGTCCTCCCTTGTGTGTCCTCTCTTGTGTGTCCTCCCTTGAGTGTCCTCCCTTGAGTGTCCTCCCTAGTGTGTCCTCCTTTGTGTGTCCTCCTTTGTGTGTCTTCCCTTGAGTGTCCTCCCTTGTGTGTCCTCCCTTGAGTGTCCTCCCTTGTGTGTCCTCCCTTGTGTGTCCTCCTTTGTGTGTCCTCCCTTGTGTGTCCTCCCTTGTGTGTCCTCCCTTGAGAGTCCTCCCTTGTGTGTCCTCCCTTGTGTGTCCTCCCTTGTGTGTCCTCCCTTGAGTGTCCTCCCTTGTGTGTCCTCCCTTGTGTGTCCTCCCTTGTGTGTCCTCCCTTGAGTGTTCTCCCTTGTGTGTCCTCCCTTGTGTGTCCTCCCTTGTGTGTCCTCCCTTGTGTGTCCTCCCTTGAGTGTTCTCCCTTGTGTGTCCTCCCTTGTGTGTCCTCCCTTGTGTGTCCTCCCTTGAGTGTCCTCCCTTGTGTGTCCTCCCTTGAGTGTCCTCCATTGAGTGTCCTCCCTTGAGTGTCCTCCCTTGTGTGTCCTCCCTTGTGTGTCCTCCCTTGTGTGTCCTCCCTTGTGTGTCCTCCCTTGAGTGTCCTCCCTTGTGTGTCCTCCCTTGTGTGTCCTCCCTTGAGTGCCCCCCCCTCTTGCGTGTTCTCCCTTGCGTGTCCTCCCTTGAGTCTCTGCTGATGACACTTTTATTATATATAAAAACACTTTGATATCTCATGTCGAGCTCATTGCATTTTCTCTCTCACTTCCTCTGATGTAGAGTTAGTTCTACCTTTTCTTTGACTGCAATGCCCACTTTATTTCTGAACGTTTCTCTCCTAACCTGAAAAAAAATCATCTACTGACTTTGGACCGATCTATTTGTACTTTTTTCCAAGTTCACGTGTGCTGAGTTTTGTCTCTTACTATGAGTCTACCTGGAGGGTGTTTGGGGTATGTCAACGCCCCACGTCCAGTCCCTGTCCAGGCCTACCAGTGGATCAGGACCTGATCAACCAGGCTGATGAACCACAGCCCGGCTGATCGGCTACTTACACTGATGGTTGAACCTCGGCTTCTCAGAATGTCTCACTTGTTGCCCATCAGTTGGTGCACATTTCTCATCTCCCTCTTTCAATTTCTGACTGGAAATAAAATTTCTCATAATTTTAGTACGTGATTAACCGTCATATTCAACACTACACTGGACGTGTGTTAGGACGCATCTCATTCCATCTAGTCACCCTGGACGTGTGTCAGGACGCATCTCATTCCATCTAGTCACCATGGACGTGTGTCAGGACGCATCTCATTCCATCTAGTCACCCTGGACGTGTATCAGGACGCATCTCATTCCATCTAGTCACCCTGGACGTGTGTCAGGACGCATCTCATTCCATCTAGTCACCCTGGACGTGTGTCAGGACGCATCTCAATCCATCATAGTCACATTGGACGTGTGTCAGGACGCATCTCATTCCATCATAGTCACCCTGGACGTGTGTCAGGACGCATCTCATTCCATCATAGTCACCCTGGACGTGTGTCAGGACGCATCTCATTCCATCATAGTCACCCTGGTCGTGTGTCAGGACGCATCTCATTCCATTTAGTCACCCTGGACGTGTGTCAGGACGCATCTCATTCCATCATAGTCACCCTGGACGTGTGTCAGGACGCATCTCATTCCATCATAGTCACCCTGGACGTGTGTCAGGACGCATCTCATTCCATCATAGTCACCCTGGTCGTGTGTCAGGACGCATCTCATTCCATCATAGACACCCTGGACGTGTGTCAGGACGCATCTCATTCCATCATAGTCACCCTGGTCGTGTGTCAGGACGCATCTCATTCCATCTAGTCACCCTGGACGTGTGTCAGGACGCATCTCATTCCATCATAGTCACCCTGGACGTGTGTCAGGACGCATCTCATTCCATCATAGTCACCCTGGACGTGTGTCAGGACACATCTCATTCCATCATAGTCACCCTGGACGTGTGTCAGGACGAATCTCATTCCATCATAGTCACCCTGGACGTGTGTCAGGACGCATCTCATGCCATCTAGTCACCCTGGACGTGTGTTAGGACGCATCTCATTCCATCTAGTCACCCTGGACGTGTGTCAGGACGCATCTCATTCCATCTAGTCACCCTGGACGTGTGTTAGGACGCATCTCATTCCATCTAGTCCCCCTGGACGTGTGTCAGGACGCATCTCATTCCATCATAGTCACCCTGGACGTGTGTCAGGACGCATCTCATTCCATCATAGTCACCCTGGACGTGTGTCAGGACGCATCTCATTCCATCTAGTCACCCTAGACGTGTGTTAGGACGCATCTCATTCCATCTAGTCATTCTGGACGTGTGTCAGGACGCATCTCATTCCATCATAGTCACCCTAGACGTGTGTCCGGACGCATCTCATTCCATCATAGTCACCCTGGACGTGTGTCAGGACGCATCTCATTCCATCATAGTCACCCTGGACGTGTGTCAGGACGCATCTCATTCCATCTAGTCACTCTGGACGTGTGTCAGGACGCATCTCATTCCATCATAGTCACCCTGGACGTGTGTCAGGACGCATCTCATTCCATCATAGTCACCCTGGACGTGTGTCAGGACGCTTCTCATTACATCATAGTCACCCTGGACGTGTGTCAGGACGCATTTCATTCCATCATAGTCACCCTGGACGTGTGTCAGGACGCATCTCATTCCATCTAGTCACCCGGAACGTGTGTTAGGACGCATCTCATTCCATCTAGTCACCCTGGACGTGTGTCAGGACGCATCTCATTCCATCTAGTCACCCTGGACGTGTGTTAGGACGCATCTCATTCCATCTAGTCCCCCTGGACGTGTGTCAGGACGCATCTCATTCTATCATAGTCACCCTGGACGTGTGTCAGGACGCATCTCATTCTATCATAGTCACCCTGGACGTGTGTCAGGACGCATCTCATTCCATCTAGTCACCCTAGACGTGTGTTAGGACGCATCTCATTCCATCTAGTCACCCTGGACGTGTGTCAGGACACATCTCATTCCATCATAGTCACCCTGGACGTGTGTTAGGACGCATCTCATTCCATCTAGTCCCCTGGACGTGTGTCAGGACGCATCTCATTCCATCTAGTCACTCTGGACGTGTGTCAGGACGCATCTCATTCCATCTAGTCACCCTGGACGTGTGTTAGGACGCATCTCATTCCATCTTGTCACCCTGGACGTGTGTCAGGACGCATCTCATTCCATCATAGTCACCCTGGACATGTGTTAGGACGCATCTCATTCCATCTAGTCACCCTGGACGTGTGTTAGGACGCATCTCATTCCATCTAGTCCCCCTGGACGTGTGTCAGGACGCATCTCATTCCATCTAGTCACTCTGGACGTGTGTCAGGACGCATCTCATTCCATCTAGTCACCCGTCATGTATATTAACTTGTTATAATTTCCTGTTTTTCAATTTAAAACAATTTTGACATTAAAAACAACGGGAAAATACTTGACATATGTCAACTTTTATAGATAACTGGGAATTTAATAATGTGTCACCGGAGGGAATTTAACATTGCAAAATTCTTGGGAAGATACTGAACATTAAGATGTATTCTCACTTAAGTATGGGGAATACAGCTCTTTAAAGTGGCACTATTGCATATACACTTACTCCAGTATAGGAGTCCCTAGTTAAGTGGAGGTTTCACCATCACAGTAGGTCCTCACAGTCAGTCCCTCTCCAATAACTGTTGCAGCAATTACATGAACATGGGAGTACATGGGTAAGACCGAGAGGAGAGGACTTGGAAGTTCACACCGAGGCTCCTTACTCAGAACTATCTACTTCTATAAAGATTAAAGACTATCGTGTATTTTCTAGGTGTATGAGCAGAGGATAGAAAAGCAGAAGGCTCTACAGTAAAGCCTGGACACGGCTCACACCGTGACTCTCAGAAGCTCCTGTCGTCAGTAAGGCTCTCTAATCAAGGCTCTCTGTCGCCTGTCTTCAGAGAGTCTATGTATTAGACAGCTACACATCCCCTCCTAATAATCCCGTAACGCGTGAGCAAATGTCACCCCGAGAAGTCATAAGAGACACAGTCAAATACAACAGGCAGTAAGTAAGAACACGGACCACAACAGGCAGTAAGAACACGGACCAAAACAGGCAGTAAGAACACGGACCACAACAGGCAGTAAGAACACGGACCACAACAGACGTGAAATGGGACAGACAAAAGACTCAGCAATTCACACACCCACAGCAAGACCCACAGCAAGACCCACAGCAAGACCCACAGCAACACCCACAGCAACACCCACAGCAAGACCCACAGCAAGACCCACAGCAACACCCACAGCAACACCCACAGCAACACCCACAACAACACCCACAGCAACTCCCACAGCAACACCCACACCACAGTCTCTAACCCACAACCTCTCGCAACCCACGATAAATCTTGCATCGTCATTCCCAGTAACCCCACAGTAACAATCACTGTTACCCAGCCCTCAAAAAAACATATATATACACAGCATATACAAAATAATGGTGAGGGGTCTGGACACTATGGTCGTCCTACATAAATAATGTTCTCTCGATATAAAATAAACAGCCATTAATTACGTCTATAATGACGTCCGCCCAGTTATATTAAACAATTGTAATGAGTTTTATGCACAGAGGTACTGGCCGCCGCTGTGTGTGTGTTTGTGTGTGTATGAGTGTGTGAGTGAGTGTGTTTGTACTCACCTAGTTGTGGTTGCAAGGGTCGAGTCATAGCTCCTGGCCCCGCCTCTTCACTGGCCGCTACTGGGTCACTCTCCCTGCGCCATGAGCTTTATCATACCTCTGCTTAAAGCTATGTATAGAGCCTGCCTCCACTACATCGCTTCCTAAACTATTCCACTTCCCGACAACTCTGTGACTGAAGAAATACTTCCTAACATCTCTGTGATTCATCTGAGTCTTCAACTTCCATCTGTGTCCCCTTGTTGTTGTGTCCCATCTCTGGAACATTCTGTCTCTGTCCACTTTGTCAATTCCTCTCAGTATCTTATATGTTGTTATCATGTCCTCCCTATCTCTCCTGTCCTCCAGTGTCGTCAGGTCGATTTCCCTTAACCTCTTCTCGTAGGACATACCCCTTAGCTCCGGGACTAGTCTTGTTGCAAACCTTTGCACTTTCTCGAGCTTCTTCACATGCTTGGCTAGGTGTGGGTTCCAAACTGGTGCTGCATACTCCAGTATGGGCCTAAAGTACACAGTGTACAGGGTCCTGAACGATTCTTTATTAAGATGTCGGAATGCTGTTCTTAGGTTTGCTAGGCGCCTATATGCTGCAGCAGTTATTTGGTTGATGTGCGCCTCAGGAGATGTGCCTGGTGTTATACTCACCCCAAGATCTTTTTCATTGATTGAGGTTTGCAGTCTCTGGCCCCCTAGGCTGTACTCCGTCTGCGGTCTTCTTTGCCCTTCCCCAATCTTCATGACTTTGCACTTGGTGGGGTTGAACTCCAGGAGCCAGTTTCTGGACCAGGCTTGCAGCCTGTCCAGATCCCTTTGTAGTTCTGCCTGGTCCTCGTCCGATTGAATTCTTCTCATCAACTTCACATCATCTGCAAACAGGGACACTTCGGAGTCTATTCCTTCCGTCACGTCGTTCACAAATACCAGAAACAGCACTGGTCCCAGGACTGACCCCTGTGGAACCCCGCTCGTCACCGGCGCCCACTCTGACACCTCGCCACGTACCATGACTCGCTGCTGTCTTCCTGACAGGTATTCCCTGATCCAATGTAGTGCCTTCCCTGTTACCCCTGCCTGGTCCTCCAGCTTCTGCACTAATCTCTTGTGTGGAACTGTGTCAAACGCCTTCTTACAATCCAAGAATATGCAATCTACACACCCCTCTCTCTCTTGCCTTATTGCTGTCACCCTGTCGTAGAACTCCAGTAGGTTTGTGTGTGTGTGAGTGTGTGAGTGAGTGTGTGTGTGTTTGTGTGTGTGTGTGAGTGAGTGTGTTTGTGTGTGTGTGAGTGTGTGAGTGAGTATTTGTGTGTGTGTGAGTGTGTGAGTGTGTGTGTGTGTGTGTTTGTGGGTGTGTGTGAGTGAGTGTGAGTGTGTGAGTGTGTGTGTTTGTGTGTGTGTGTGTGAGTGTGTGTGTGTGTGTGTGTGTCTATGTGTGTCTTTATGTGTATGTGTGTGTATGTGTGTGTGTGTGTTTGTGTGTGTGATTGTTTGCGTTTGTGTGTGTGTGTGTTTGTTTGCGTTTGTGTGTGTATGTGTGTGTGTTTGTGTTTGTGTGTGTATGTGTGTGTATGTGTGTGTGTGTGTTTGTATGTGTGTGAGTGAGTGTGTGAGTGTGTGTGAGTGTGTGAGTGTGTGTTTGTTTGTGTGTGTGTGTGTGTGTGTCTATGTGTGTGTTTATGTGTATGTGTGTGTATGTGTGTGTGTATGTGTGTTTTTTTTTTTTTTTTGTGTGTGTGTGTGTGTGTGTGTGTGTGTGTGTGTGTGTGTGTGTGTGTGTGTGTGTGTATATGTATGTATGTGTGTGTATGTACTCACCTATTTCTACTCACCTATTTGTGGTTGCAGGGATCGATTCATAGCTCCTGGCCCCGCCTCTTCACTGATTGCTACTATGTCCTCTCTCTCCCTGCTCCATGAGCTTTATCAAACCTCGTCTTAAAACTATATATGGTTCCTGCCTCCACTACATCACTTTCTAGGCTATTTCACTTCCTGACAACTCTATGACTGAAGAAATACTTCCTAACATCTCTTTGACTCATAGGAGTCTTCAACTTCCAATTGTGACCCCTTGTTTCTGTGTCCCCTCTCTGGAACATCTTGTCTCTGTCCACCTTATCTATTCCTCGCAGTATTTTATATGTCGTTATCATGTCTACCCTAACCCTCCTGTCCTCTAGTGTCATCAGGCCGATTTCCCTTAACCTTTCTTCGTAGGACAATCCCCTTAGCTCTGGGACTAGTCTTGTTGCAAACCTTTGCCCTTTCTCTAGTTTCTTGACGTGCTTGACCAGGTGTGGGTTCCAAACTGGTGCTGCATACTCCAGTATGGGCCTGACGTATATGGTGTACAGAGTCTTGAACGATTCCTTAGTGAGGTATTGGAACGCTATTCTTAGGTTTGCCAGCCGCCCGTATGCTGCAGCAGTTATCTGATTGATGTGTGCCTCAGGAGATGTGCTCGGTATTATACTCACCCAAGATCTTTTTCCTTGAGTGAGGTTTGCAGTCTCTGGCCACCTAGACTATACTCTGTCTGCGGTCTTCTTTGCCCTTCCCCGATCTTCATGACTTTACATTTGGCAGGGTTAAATTCAAGGAGCCAGTTACTGGACCAGGCTTGTAGCCTGTCCAGGTCTCTTTGTAGTCCTGCCTGATCCTCGACTGATTTAATTCTTCTCATTACCTTCACATCATCTGCAAACAGGGACACTTCTGAGTCTATCCCTTCCGTTATGTCATTCACATATACCAAAAACAGTACCGGTCCCATGACAGACCCTTGTGGAACCCCACTCGTCACAGGTGCCCACTCTGACACCTCGTCACGTACCATGACTCGTTGTTGCCTCCCTGTCAGATATTCTCTGATCCATTGCAGTGCCTTTCCTGTTACGTGTGCCTGATCCTCTAGCTTTTGCATTAACCTCTTGTGGTTTGACAGCAATGATAATGGTAATGTGTGTACTCACCTAATTGTATTCACCTAATTGTGGTTGCAGGGGTCGAGACTCAGCTCCTGGCCCCGCCTCTTCGCTGTCCGCTACTGGGTCTCTGCTCTCCCTGCTCCATGAGCTTTATCATACCTTGTCTTAAAACTATGTATGGTTCCTGCCTCCACTATATCTTTCTCTAGACTATTCCACTTCCTGACTACTCTGTGGCTGAAGAAATGCTTCCTAACATCCCTTTGACTCATCTGAGTCTTCAGCTTCCAGTTGTGTCCCCTTGTTTCTGTGTTCCCTCTCTGGAACATCCTGTCACTGTCTACCTTGTCGATTCCCCGCAGTATTTTGTATGTCGTTATCATGTCTCCTCTGACCCTTCTTTCCTCCAGTGTTGTTAGTCCTATTTCCCTCAACCTTTCTTCATAGGACAGACCCCTGAGTTGTGGAACTAACCTTGTCGCAAACCTTTGCACTTTCTCTTGTTTCTTAGTTTCCTTGTGTGAGTATGTGTGTGTGTGTATGTATGTACTCACCTAGTTGTGGTTGCAGGGGTCGATTCAAAGCTCCTGGCTCCGCCTCTTCAATGGCCGCTACTGGGTCACTCTCCTTGCGCCATGAGCTTTATCATACCTCTGCTTAAAGCTATGTATAGAGCCTGCCTCCACTACATCGCTTCCTAAACTATTCCACTTCCCGACAACTCTGTGACTGAAGAAATACTTCCTAACATCTCTGTGATTCATCTGAGTCTTCAACTTCCATCTGTGTCCCCTTGTTGTTATGTCCCATCTCTGGAACATTCTGTCTCTGTCCACTTTGTCAATTCCTCTCAGTATCTTATATGTTGTTATCATGTCCTCCCTATCTCTCCTGTCCTCCAGTGTCGTCCAGTGTGTGTATGTGTGTGTGTGTGTGTGTGTGTGTGTGTGTGTGTGTGTTTATTAGTGTCGTTGCTGTTGTCACACCACCATACTACCATCATCACTGCTGTCACACCACCATACTACCATCATCATTGTTGTCACACCACCATACTACCATCATCACTGCTGTCACACCACCATTCTACCATCATCATTGCTGTTACACCACAATACTACCATCATCATTGTTGTCACACCACCATACTACCATCATCACTGCTGTCACACCACCATTCTACCATCATCATTGCTGTTACACCACAATACTACCATCATCATTGTTGTCACACCACCATACTACCATCATCTCTGCTGTTACACCACCATACTACCATCATCTCTGCTGTTACACCACCATACTACCATCATCACTGCTGTCACACCATTATACTACCATCATCACTGTTGTTACACCACCATTCTACCATCATCTCTGCTGCCACACCACCATACTACCATCATCACTGCTGTCACAACACCATACTACAATCATCACTGCTGTCACACCACCATACTACCATCATCACTGCTGTCACAACACCATACTACAATCATCACTGCTGTTACAGCACCATACTACCATCATCACTGCTGTTACTGCACTATACTACCATCATCACTGCTGTTACTGCACCATACTACCATCATCACTGCTGTCACACCACCATACTACCATCATCACTGCTGTCACAACACCATACTACAATCATCACTGCTGTTACAGCACCATACTACCATCATCACTGCTGTTACTGCACTATACTACCATCATCACTGCTGTTACTGCACCATACTACCATCATCACTGCTGTCATTGCACTATACTACCATCATCACTGCTGTCACTGCACCATACTACCATCATCACTTATGTTAGTGCACCATACTACCATCATCACTGCTGTCATTGCACCATACTACCTTCATCACTGCTGTCACTGCACCATACAACTATCATCACTGCTGTTGCACCACCATACTACCATCATCACTGCTGTTACACCACCATACAACCATCATCACTGATGTTACCCCACCATTCTACCATCATCACTGCTGTCACACCACCATACTACCATCATCACTGCTGTTACACCACCCTTCTACCATCATCACTGCTGTTACACCACCATACTACCATCATCACTGTTTTTACACCACCATTCTACCATCATCACTGCTGTTACATCACCATACTACCATCATCACTGCTGTCACACCACCATACAACCATCATCACTGCTGTTACACCACCATACTACCATCATCACTGCTGTCACACCACCATACTACCATCATCACTGCTGTTACACCACCATCACACCACCATACTACCATCATCACTGTTTTTACACCACCATTCTACCATCATCACTGCTGTTACATCACCATACTACCATCATCACTGCTCTTACACCACCATACTACCATCATCACTGCTGTCACACCACCATACTACCATCATCACTGCTGTTACACCACCATCACACCACCATACTACCATCATCACTGCTGTTACACCACCATACTACCATCATCACTGCTGCTACATCACCATACTACCATCATCACTGCTGTCACACCACCATACTACCATCATCACTGCTGCCACACCACCATACTACCATCATCACTGCTGTTACACCACCATACTACCATCATCACTGCTGCTACATCACCATACTACCATCATCACTGCTTCACACCACCATACTACCATCATCACTGCCACACCCATCTACCATCATCACTGCTGTCACCACCATACACCATCATCACTGTACACACCATACTACCATCATCACTGCTGTTACACCACCATACTACCATCATCACTGCTGTTACACCACCATACTACCATCATCACTGCTGTCACTGCACCATACTACCATCATCACTGCTGTCACACCACCATACTACCATCATCACTGCTGTTCACCACCATACTACCATCATCACTGCTGTCACTGCACCATATGCCAACAATATACATCATCACTGCTGTTACACCCCATACTACATATAGATCAGCTCTTCATATCTGTCACTGCACCATAATGGCTCCTAAACTAGATAATAAATATAATTGAGAAAACTTAACAATTTACGACCTTCCTTGTTCCTCATACATTAAATACTTTTTTACGTAAAACTTACTGTAAATCTCCTCATTATAAATGTTTCCACATGTTTAACATTCCTAATGTTTTAGATGTTTAATGTTTTAGATGTTAAATGTTTTAGATGTTTAGTGTTTTAGATGTTTAATGTTTTAGATGTTTAATGTTTTAGATGTTTAATGTTTTAGATGTTTAATGCTTTAGATGTTTAATGTTTTAGATGTTAAATGTTTTAGATGTTTAATGTTTTAGATGTTTAATGTTTTAGATGTTTAATGTTTTAGATGTTTAATGTTTTAGATGTTTAATGTTTTAGATGTTTAATGTTTTACATGTTAAATGTTTTAGATGTTAAAGTTTTAAATGCTAAATGTTTTAGATGTTAAATGTTTTAGATATTAAATGTTTTAAATGCTAAATGTTTTAAATGTTAAATGTTGTAAATGCTAAATGTTTTAGATGTTTAATGTTTTAGATGTTAAATGTTTTAGATGTTTAATGGTTTAGATGTTAAATGTTTTAGATATTAAATGTTTTAAATGCTAAATGTTTTAGATGTTAAATGTTATAAATGCTAAATGTTTTAGATGTTTAATGTTTTACATGTTAAGTAAGGAACAGATATTTAATATTTCTTAAACATTAATCTGAATCATTCACTGATTTAGAATAAAAAAATTATTTAGATTTTTTTGGCAACGTAAATAAATGGTATTATATTCCTCTCGTTTCTAAATCTAAATCTATATTATTCTTGGATATACTTGAAAAAAAAAAGTTATTTTAGAATGCATTAGTAACATGAACGGAATTGTTTCTAGTTTCTAAATCTAAATTTGTATCATTCGCAAATACACATTGTGTCTTGCTTGTAAATACACATCTGTATTTTTCCAGGGCTGTATTTAAACGTATAGGAAACGTAAGCGTTATTTCTTTTGCACGTTTCGATCTGTTGACCCTCATAAGCCCCATACATAAAAAAAAATTGACTCTATGTATGTCATACACGTCAGTATTGTAAGCCATACAACGTTCAGTACTGTATGTCAAACACGTCAGTGTTGTATGCCATACAACGTTCAGTATTGTATGTCATACACGTCAGTATTGTATGCCATACACGTCAGTGTTGTATGCCATACAACGTTCAGGACTGTATGTCATGCACGTCAGTGTTGTATGCCATACAACGTTCAATATTGTATGCCATACACGTCAGTGTTGTATGCCATACAACGTTCAGTATTGTATGTCATACACGTCAGTAATGTATGCCATACAACGTTCAGTATTGTATGCCATACACGTCAGTGTTGTATGCCATACAACGTTCAGTACTGTATGTCAAACACGTCAGTGTTGTATGCCATACAACGTTCAGTATTGTATGTCATACACGTCAGTACTGTATGTCATACACGTCAGTGTTGTATGCCATACAACGTTCAGTACTGTATGTCATACACGTCAGTGTTGTATGCCATACAACGTTCAGTATTGTATGTCATACACGTCAGTACTGTATGTCATACACGTCAGTGTTGTATGCCATACAACGTTCAGTACTGTATGTCATACACGTCAGTGTTGTATGCCATATAACGTTCAGTATTGTATGTCATACACGTCAGTATTGTATGTCATACACGTCAGTATTGTATGTCATACACGTCAGTGTTGTATGCCATACAACGTTCAGTATTGTATGTCATACACGTCAGTATTTTATGTCATACACGTCAGTACTGTATGTCATACACGTCAGTGTTGTATGCCATACAACGTTCAGTATTGTATGTCATACACGTCAGTATTGTATGTCATACACGTCAGTATTGTATGTCATACACGTCAGTGTTGTATGCCATACAACATTCAGTATTGTATGCCATACACGTCAGTATTGTATGTCATATACGTCAGTATTGTATGTCATATACGTCAGTATTGTATGTCATACACGTCAGTATTGTATGTCATACACGTCAGTGTTGTATGTATGCTATACAACGTTCAGTATTGTATGTCATACACGTCAGTATTGTATGTCATATACGTCAGTATTGTATGTCATAGACGTCAGTATTGTATGTCATACACGTCAGTGTTGTATGCCATACAACGTTCAGTATTGTATGTCATACACGTCAGTATTGTATGTCATACACGTCAGTGTTGTATGCCATACAACGTTCAGTATTGTATGTCATACACGTCAGTATTGTATGTCATACACGTCAGTATTATATGTCATACACGTCAGTACCGTATGTCATACACGTCAGTGTTGTATGTCATAGACGTCAGTACCGTATGTCATACACGTCAGTGTTGTATGCCATACAACGTTCAGTATTGTATGTCATACACGTCAGTATTGTATGTCATACACGTCAGTATTGTATGTCATACACGTCAGTACCGTATGTCATACACGTCAGTGTTGTATGCCATACAACGTTCAGTATTGTATGTCATACACGTCAGTATTGTATGTCATAGACGTCAGTATTGTATGTCATACACGTCAGTGTTGTATGCCATACAACGTTCAGTATTGTATGTCATACACGTCAGTATTGTATGTCATACACGTCAGTATTGTATGCCATACACGTCAGTGTTGTATGCCATACAACGTTCAGGACTGTATGTCATGCACGTCAGTGTTGTATGTCATACACGTCAGTATTGTATGTCATACATGTCAGTATTGTATGTCATACACGTCAGTGTTGTATGCCATACAACGTTCAGGATTCACAACTCACACGACGTATTTTTGTGTAATAAACTACGAGCTGTTTCAAACAGGGCAGATAATACGGATACGTGTATGAAAAGGCTACGTTTCGCCCAACGGGGTTCTTTAATGAAAGGGGACACGTTTCGCCCAACGGAGTTCTTTAATGAAAGGGGACACGTTTCGCCCAACGGGGTTCTTTAATGAAAGGGGACACGTTTCGCCCAACGGGGTTCTTTAATGAAAGGGGACACGTTTCGCCCAACGGGGTTCTTTAATGAAAGGGGACACGTTTCGCCCACCGGGGTTCTTTAATGAAAGGGGACACGTTTCGCCCAACGGGGTTCTTTAATGAAAGGGGACACGTTTCGCCCACCGGGGTTCTTTATCACCAATTCTCTGGATTGATGAAGTCGCTGGTGAGTGAAACGTTTCCCTTAAAAATACCCTGGTATGCGAAACTGTTTCTTAAAAACGAAACATGTTTCACTCTGTGTAGAGCTTTATCAACTCTTGTTTCGCTCTGTGCAGAGCTTTATCAACTCTTGTTTCACTCTGTGTAGAGCTTTATCAACTCTTGTTTCGCTCTGTGTAGAGCTTTATCAACTCTTGTTTCGCTCTGTGTAGAGCTTTATCAACTCTTGTTTCACTCTGTGTAGAGCTTTATCAACTCTTGTTCCGCTCTGTGTAGAGCTTTATCAACTCTTGTTCCGTTCTGTGCAGAGCTTTATCAACTCTTGTTCCGTTCTGTGTAGAGCTTTATCAACTCTTGTTCCGCTCTGTGTAGAGCTTTATCAAATCTTGTTCCGTTCTGTGCAGAGCTTTATCAACTCTTGTTCCGCTCTGTGCAGAGCTTTATCAGGTTTTATATTTAACTCTCTGTAGGACTATTTTCAAGTCATGTTTCACTCTTTGTAGAGCTTCATTAATTAATGTGTGCTCTGCATAGAGCTTTATCAAGTC
>WNWK01006552.1:92500-100000 GCA_009830355.1 Cherax destructor
AGAAGACTTCTCATGCTGTTGGAGTGCGAGTAAGATAACATCACACATCATCTTCTTAAACCATTCACCTACCCTCCTTCCTCTCTTATCTGCCTCTCTTCCTCTGTTTCTCCCTTCCACCACTTCATTCCTCTTCCTCATATTTCCTGTACTGACCTGCTGAAGGATATCAGATAGGAAGGTGTGGGAATATGGTGTTAAATGCACCGTGAACTGTGTAAATGGCGGAAGTAACTCACAGTTAAATTGACAGGGTTCGTGGGTTAATGTTAAGTGGTGTTTGAAGTGGGAATAAGTAGTGTTGAACTGGCTACGTAAAGGGGTTCTCAAAGGCACTTTCTTGACTGACTCATTTTCAGTTGAGTGTTTGCTGGGCACGGGATGTTGAGAGAGATATTTTGGTACGTGTCTCAGATGTGGAGTGTGTTGTGATGTTGAAAGTGAGGTGATAATGTCAGAGCCTGAGAGTTTCAGGGCCTAACGTGTTAGTTGGACCTGTCTAGCGTGTTAGCTGGACCTGTCTAGCGTGTTAGCTGGACCTGTCTAGCGTGTTAGCTGGACCTGTCTAGCGTGTTAGCTGGACCTGTCTAGCGTGTTAGTTGGACCTGTCTAGCGTGTTAGTTGGACCTGTCTAGCGTGTTAGCTGGACCTGTCTAGCGTGTTAGTTGGACCTGTCTAGCGTGTTAGTTGGACCTGTCTAGCGTATTAGTTGGACCTGTCTAGCGTGTTAGCTGGACCTGTCTAGCGTGTTAGCTGGACCTGTCTAGCGTGTTAGTTGGACCTGTCTAGCGTATTAGTTGGACCTTCTAGCGTGTTAGTTGGACCTGTCTAGCGTGTTAGTTGGACCTGTCTAGCGTGTTAGTTGGACCTGTCTAGCGTGTTAGCTGGACCTGTCTAGGGTGTTAGTTGGACCTGTCTAGCGTGTTAGTTGGACCTGTCTAGCGTATTAGTTGGACCTGTCAAGCGTGTTAGCTGGACCTGTCTAGCGTGTTAGCTGGACCTGTCTAGCGTGTTAGTTGGACCTGTCTAGCGTATTAGTTGGACCTTCTAGCGTGTTAGTTGGACCTGTCTAGCGTGTTAGTTGGACCTGTCTAGCGTGTTAGTTGGACCTGTCTAGCGTGTTAGTTGGACCTGTCTAGCGTGTTAGCTGGACCTGTCTAGCGTGTTAGTTGGACCTGTCTAGCGTGTTAGTTGGACCTGTCTAGCGTGTTAGTTGGACCTGTCTAGCGTGTTAGCTGGACCTGTCTAGCGTGTTAGTTGGACCTGTCTAGCGTGTTAGTTGGACCTGTCTAGCGTGTTAGCTGGACCTGTCTAGCGTGTTAGTTGGACCTGTCTAGCGTGTTAGTTGGACCTGTCTAGCGTGTTAGTAAGACTTTCCTATCATGTGTTTAGTAAACCTTGACTAGTATGTTATCAGGATCTGTCTAATAATAATAATAATAATAATAATAATAATAACAATCTTTATTTACTACAAGTACATGTACAAGGTATACAGTCCTAGCTGACATCAATGACATCAGTGACATACTACTATAGAAAGCCGCTTGTTATGCGGAGCATTTCAGGCAAATTAGGTCAATTTCGTCCCCAGGATGCGACCCACACCAGTTGACTAGCACCCAGGTACCTATTTGACTGATAGGGTGAACCTGGACAGTAGGTGTCTTAGGGAAACACGTCCTAGTGTTTCCACCCGTACCGGGGATCGACCCCCCTCCCCGGACCTCAGTGTGTGAGCTGAGTGCGCTTCCCATCGAACGTATTAGTTGGACCATTTTATCATGTTAGTAGACCCTGCCTAATATGTTAGCAGGACCTGTCCAGCATGTTAGTAGGACCTGCTTAGGATGTTGGCAGGACCTTTCCAGCAGGTTAAAAGGACTTGCCTAGCATGTGAGCAGAACCTACCTAGCATGAGCCAGTAGGCCTCCTGCAATACATCTCCGTTCTTGTTCCTATGTTCACCCAGGAGGTTCTCTAGATGGAATAGTCTTTGCCACCACCATCGTGAATTTCAGTAACTGCTGAACGCCTCGCAAAAAGTGCTGAATTATGAATTAGCAACTCTCTCATTCTCATTCTCACTCTCACTCTCACTCTCACTCTCACTCTCACTCTCACTCTCACTCTCACTCTCTCTCTCTCTCTCTCTCTCTCACTCTCACTCTCACTCTCACTCCTCCCCTCTCTCTCTCTCTCTCTCTCTCTCTCTCTCCTCTCTCTCTCTCTCTCTCTCTCTCTCTCTCTCTCTCTCTCTCTCTCTCTCTCTCTCTCTCTCTCTCCCCCTCTCTCTCCTCTCTCTCTCTCTTCTCTCTCTCTCTCTCTCTCTCTCTCTCTCTCTCTCTCTCTCTCTCTCTCTCTCTCTCAGATACTGCTCTGGGTGGCGCTGGAAGCATTTGTAGTATTTCTCGAAGGTAATAACTGGAGAAATGTAGTGTTATGAGGGCTTTATCGGTGTATTAGGGTAAGCAGGGCGGATCTACCCCAAGGGTAAACATGCCCACGGAGCTGCTAATAACATACAATGATCGCTTATTGAATTAATTAACGTGATAGAAGAGAGGTAAGAGATGTATCCTCCGGTGCGAGGGAAGCTTTGGTTGGTGGGATCCTGTAATGTAGAGAGCCCTGGGATTGAGCATGTACTTGTATGGGAGTACGTTAGAGTACGTGGAAGGACACGAAGAGAGCGTGAGAGTATATGCTACCACGTGGAAGTACATGGGAGTATGTTGGAGTACATGAGAGCGCGTGGGAGTACATGAGAGCACGTGGGAGTACATGAGAGCACGTGGGAGTACATGAGAGTACGTTGGAGTACATGAGAGTACGTGGGAGTACATGAGAGTACGTTGGAGTACATGAGAGTACGTGGAGTACATGAGAGTACGTGGGAGTACATGAGAGTACGGGGGATAGATAATGGAAGAGGTAACAGTATGTGTCAAGTTTATCCTCTATTGATGACTAAAATTCTCTGTGGTTATCTATAATTTGCTGCTGCCACTACTACTACTATTAATACTTCTACTACTACTACTACTACTACTACTACTACTACTACTACTACTACTGTTGCTGCTTCTGCTGTTGTTGCTACTATAGTTGCTATTATTACTACTGCTGATGCTAGTGCTACGTCTGTTGCTACTACTATAGCAGTACTGCTGCTCCTGCTGCTGTTGCTGCTGCTACTTCCGCTACATTGCAAGCTCCTGATGTGTTGATTGCAACAAGAGAGGCCTAGAGCTATCATTTAACTCCCCCCGTGGTTGTTTTGCATTGTATATATGTGTGTATATTTTTTGACATATCGGTTGTCTCACACTTAGATAGGTTGTCATAAAAGAGGAAACACATTCACCGTCGCTCGTTCAATAGCTGGCCTTCCGAACTGTAACTTCTCCGCCGCTTCTTCAGAGTGAAGGCACTGTACTTCCCACCTCCAGGACTCAAGTCCTGCCTACCGGTTTCCCCCTTGAATTCCTTCATAAATGTTACTTTGCTCACACTCTAACAGCACGTCCATTAAAAACCTCGCGTCTCCATTCACTCCACTCCTCTCTCACACAGGCCAGCTGGATGTTCAAGTCCCAAGCGTTCGAGCCCTCCTGTAACCCTCCCTCCCTCCAAACCATCCTGGGACGACCCCCTATCCCTCCTTCCTGCCAATCCAAAATTATATTTTCTCTTGTTTATCCTCCTCTGCTCCATCCTATTTAAATTTCCAGACCACCTCAACAACCCCTCCTCTGCCCTCTCAATTATTACTCTGGTAACTCCACTTCCTCTTCTGATTTCTTCTTCCCTAATTCTCTGCATAATATTCACACCACACAGAGCTCTCAGACATAACATGTCTGCTGGTTGCAGCTTCATCCTTGCAACAACATTTCAAGTCCATGCTCTATACCTCTATAAAAGTGTTAATGTCACTATTATCGAGTACATTCCTAGTTTTGCCTCAACTCACTACCCTCCCTGTATCCCTCTTATCTATTTTATGGATCACCTCCTCTTATCTTTCATTGCTTAAATTTTGGGCTACTTTCATCACTCTTGTTTCTACGTTCACATTTAATTTCCTTATTTAATATATCCTCACTAACTCCTCCACCAACCTTCGTAACTTCTCTTCAGTATCTCCCAGAAGAAGAGAATCATCAGCCCAAGACAAATATGACAATTCTCATTTTATATGTAATTATTTTTTAATCCCACACCCCTGCCCAACACCCCAGCATCCATTTCTCTTACAACCCATCAATAAATATGTTAAACAACCATAGCATCATCACACATCCCTGTCTATGTCTCATTTTTACTGGAAAATAATGCGCCTCTCCTATATACCCTACCTGAGTTTCTTCATAAAAAACTCTTAATTGCTTTTACTAACACCTACTGCATACGTTCACAACATCTTCACATTGATTCCCTATCCACCTTATCATATGTTTTTTCTAAGTCCATAAATGCAACTGTTTCTTTCATCCAAGTACAGTTCATTTATATATATATATATATATATATATATATATATATATATATATATATATATATATATATATATATATATATATATATATATATATATATATATATATATATATATATATATATATATATAGTATATATAAAATATATATATATATATATATATATAATCGTTCTTTTATTATGTTTTTACTTACTTCTAGGCCATAAGAGAGCCATCTTGGCAGCTAATAAAGTCAGGAATCTCACTGATGGAACACGACACCTATTTTGTGTCTCCTCTTCTTGCTCATAATATTTTGTTGTCTACCTTGGTCAAGGATTTTCGTCGGGATAGCGAGTGCTCGGCGCCTTTGTCTCGCGTTACCTCCATTTACGCTCGTAAGTACATTATGCGTCACAACACGCCGTCAAAAACACGGTAATTGCGTTTCCCTTTGCAGCCAGAGTGCGTCGGAGGTGCGAGGGGACGGTGGGTCGAGCCTGCAGGGAGAGAGAAAGAGAGAGAGAGAGAGAGAGAGAGAGAGAGAGGACGCAGCTCTCCTGTCTTTCTTGATCAAGATACAAGGGATGGGGGGGTGATTCTTGAATGACTCACACGGGTTTAGCACTTCGTAAAACGTTGCCTTCCTCCAGGAGCTGACACTCGGGCCTCTCTTCAGACAACATATAGGTGAACACACACACACACACGCACAAACACACACACACAGTGAAGAGGCGGGGCCAGGAGCTATGAATCGACCCCTGCAACCACAACTAGGTGAGTACACACATATCCTACGAGGAGAGGTTAAGGGAAATCGACCTGACGACACTGGAGGACAGGAGAGATAGGGGGAATATGATAACGACATATAAAATACTGAGAGGAATCGAAAAGGTGGACAGAGACAGAATGTTCCAGAGATGGGACACAGCAACAATGTGATTCATCTGAGTATTCAGATGAATCACAGGGATGTTAGGAAGTATTTCTTCAGTCACAGAGTGGTCAGGAAGTGGAATAGTCTGGGAAGGATGTAGTGGAGGCAGGATCCATACATAGCTAATGGAGCAAGAAGAGTGACCTAGTAGCGGCCAGTGAAGAAACGGGGCCAGGAGCTTTGACTCGACCCCTCCAACCACAACTAGGTGAGTACAACACCACTCCTAACAATAGTGAGGAAATTATTGAAATAAATGATAATGAGTACATAGTTTTGGTCGTCTTGTTGACTCAGACTTTGTACACAACATTGCAAGCCTCTCAACCTTGGTGTTGTTTATCTTCCTCTTCATAGTGCACTTGCAACTGCTCTAATCTAATTGTTTCTTATTGTCGATGATGCGTTCAGAGGTGCTGACTGTGATAGAGGTTATGTTATGTTAAGTTAGGTTAGGTTAGGTTAGATTAAGTTAGGTTAGGTTAGGTTAGGTTAGGTTAGGTTAGGTTAGGTTAGGTTAGGTTAAGTTAAGTTAGGTTAGGTTAGGTTAGGTTAGTTAAGTTAGGTTAGGTTAGGTTAGGTTAGATTAAGTTAAGTTAGGTTAGGTTAGGTTAGATTAAGTTAAGTTAGGTTAGGTTAGGTTAGGTTAGGTTAGATTAAGTTAAGTTAGGTTAGGTTAGGTTAGATTAAGTTAAGTTAGGTTAGGTTAGGTTAGGTTAGGTTAGGTTAGGTTAGGTTAAGTTAGGTTAGGTTAGGTTAGATTAAGTTAGGTTAGGTTAGGTTAGGTTAGGTTAAGTTAAGTTAGGTTAGGTTATGTTAGGTTTGGAGAGTATAATGGTAGAATTATCGATAAAATGATAGGTAAATGGGTAGAGATGCAACTAATATGACATTTTATTGTGGCAACGTTTCACCCTCCAGGAGCTTTGTCAGCCTCTGCAGAGTCTATGTACCTAGGTTAGGATAGCTTAGGCTAGGTTACGTTAGGTTAGGTAATATTCGTCAGGAAACACGACAAATGCCTCCTGACTCAGGTGTTTATCATATATTGATCCGCTACTTGAGATTGTTTAGTCTAATGATCGAGTCTTCCTTTAACAATCCACTGCTTTATAAAGTAAAACATATTATCATTTATTTGTGGATTGTGTTGACGGTGTATGTAAGATTGTGTGGACTGAAGCAGTCGGTGGTTCAGCAGCAGGTGACTGCAGCAGGTGACTGCAGCAGGTGACTGCAGCAGGTGACTGCAGCAGCGACTACTGACTTTCTGGTGCTGGACTCAGAACACCGGTCCGAAGACCACAGGTGACTTTACCTGACCTTGGCTGTCTAAGCTCCTCTCATGACTCCTGGCTGTCTAAGCTCCTCTCATGACTCCTGGCTGTTCCCAACCCCTTAAACTCACCTGTTCCCTATCCCTTAACCTCACCTGTTCCCTACCCCTTAACCTCACCTGTTCTCTACCCCTTAACCTTACCTGTTCCCTACCCCTTAACCTCACCTGTTCTCTACCCCTTAACCTTACCTGTTCCCTACCCCTTAACCTCACCTGTTCCCTACCTCTTAACCTCCCCTGTTCCCTACCCCTTAACCTCACCTGTTCCCTACCCCTTAACCTCACCTGTTCTCTACCCCTTAACCTTACCTGTTAACTACCCCTTAACCTCACCTGTTCTCTACCCCTTAACCTTACCTGTTCCCTACCCCTTAACCTCACCTGTTCCCTACCCCTTAACCTCACCTGTTTCCTACCCCTTAACCTCACATGTTCCCTACCTCTTAAACTCACCTGTTCCCTACCTCTTAACCTCACTTGTTCCCTACCCCTTAACCTCACATGTTCCCTACCTCTTAAACTCACCTGTTCCCTACCCCTTAACCTCACTTGTTCCCTACCCCTTAACCTCACATGTTCCCTACCTCTTAAACTCACCTGTTCCCTACCCCTTAACCTCACTTGTTCCCTACCCCTTAACCTCACCTGTTCCCTACCCCTTAACCTCACCTGTTCCCTACTCTTAACCTCACCTGTTCCCTACCCCTTAACCTCACCTGTTCCCTACCCCTTAAC